>JANSTR010154296.1:0-10574 GCA_025434805.1 Antipathozoanthus remengesaui
ACCATTAGAAAAGTGATGGGAGGGGTGGGGAATTTTCAGCTTGCAGGAATTTTTTTTTGCTCATTGCTTGTGCAGGAATTTTTTTGCAGGCGAAACCCTATTTTTTTCTCTTTACTTTCTTCTTTGCACGAGTTTTTTTCTATCATTTTTGCTTGCACGAATTTTTTTTGGTTTTTTCCCCACCCCTCCTATCACTTTTCTAATGGTCGATCCCTAAGCCCATCGGTGATGTAAACCTATTCATGATATGAGCCCATTGATAATATAAGCTCTCTCGCGATATAAGCCGATTCACAAGTATAAATCTATTCGTGATATAAATGCTCGTCATTGTTGGCCCAACATGTTGCGCCCGTTTGCATGGAACCACAACATAGGCACTTGTTACGTATGGTTTGAAACCGGTCATACTTTTGGCACAACAAGTCCCAGCGTTCCTATTGTTCTGTGTCAGCAACATGTTGCGCCGTTTGCATGGAACCACCATCATATGAGGTTACCTCTAAATACAAAAAATTGGCTATTCAACTTTATTACGTGACCGGCATCGAGTAAGTGCTCAACCTCGTACAATCCATCTCCCCCATACACTTCCGAATACTTGAACCCCCCCTGCCCCCTCTCCGATAACTCAAACTGACCATAATCGATTTCACTTGGATTTCCGTCCAACATTTACTGTAACTTGTTTACCCTTGGTAAACTCTTGCTGATAACTTGAATCTCGCGCTAGTTTAGTCAAACTAAATTCAACTTCCATTTGATTTCTGGCATACATTTACGGTGTATGAGCCATAAAACCATCCTTGTGGTTATCCTTTTTTATTTATCAACTTATTAGTGGAGAGTGGAGAACATCTGTTGATATTTTATTGATATAATACTGGTATCGTTAACATGCTTCGTAGATTTCCTGCGGCCAACATCGCTCAATGCAGCATTCCTCATGAAGACGTCCTGGAGTTTTACTCCTGATAAATCGGTTGGCCTTTTCTGCAAAACAACAAAATAGTATTGTCATATGAAATGAAGATAAATAACCAATGCAGTATCAGGAGATTTGGCGATGCATAAAAGTCTAAAATGTTCCTAAACGGTGTGTCAAAACCCAAAACACATTGTGACTGTATTCTTGTCAATTTGAGTTTCAAATCTTATGCTCAACTTTTAAACATTGTTCTATGTTTTCCCGAGTAGTTTAAGTTTGGCCAGATGATAGTTCAGCCACCAATTGATCTAAGTGCTACTATACTACTACTACTACTACTACTACTACTACTACTACTACTACTACTACTACTACTACTACTACTACTACAACTACTACTACTGCTACTGCTACTACTACTACTACTACTCAGTACTACTAGCTGAGCAGCAGGATTTCTTACGAACTGTCAGTTAGTTTTAATATGAAATGAAAACTGGCTATAGTGAAACAGATTTCTGCATTCATCTGAGTGTAGCTAGAAAATATTAATATACACCGAAATGACATTTTTAAAAATGATAAAATAATAATATGAGCGGCCCATGAAACATTCTGATATGAGATAAAATTTGTGATTCTTGTTGACAGGTACATCCCATATGACTACAGTTATTACCACAAACACTGTTTTTATTTGTTTAAGAAATTAATGCGAAGGATAAATTTAGTTTTGACAGCGAAAAATGAATTAAACACTTATTTGCAACTGTTCTAAAGATGATTTCAAATTTAAAGGATATTCAATATAAATTTCAATATACGTTCTCCGTATAAAGTTTTGTTTCAAAACATTTGGATATGGTCGGCAAAAATAAAACTAGAACATCAAATCTCATCCGTTTTGCAATGTTGGGAAATTTTCTTGTTAATTTTATGTATATGTTATATTTGGGATATTCAGATCTTCAGAGACGTTTGATTAAAATAACACCTGCGCAAACAAACATCTAACACCAAGAAACAAGACTTTTTAATAAAAGATTACTCATTTGCAAAGGCGTTAACGGTCGTAAACAGAGCTTGCCTATAACTTCAGCTACTTGAAATAGTTACACACGTGAATATTCATCTCATCTCTACCTTTTTTAGAGTGTTTTTCGCAGTTATTTTGTTCTCTGATATATGTCTCATGTTGTGAAGAAAATGCTGCATTTTACAAGCAACGATCTCAATAGAGTAGTATTGTTATTGACGCTTATCAGCTATGCGGTTTCAACTTTCAGTTCATACACTGTGCGCAACTATGTTATAACCGATAGTATATATCATGAACTACTGGGAGTCGACTGGATAACATGTGTTATGTCATGCCACAGCAGCAATCGGTGCGCTGCGTATAACTTCCTGACCAAATATGGCGGAGATACCGCCTGCGAGTTGAGTGACTGCGGTATTGAAATGAATGGCGACAAAAAGAGATATTTGATATACAGAAAGGAGGCTTTTTCGCAACAATTAAAGGTAAGATAGACTTTTCAATTTAGTAAATTTATCAAACTTTATGAAAATTGTCAACTTCTGAATTTCATGAAACTATGAACATTTTGAGAATCTACTCTTCGCGACAAATAAAACGAATGGTCGCTTTATAGAGTTTTGTCAACTGGTTCAAAAGTTAGGACATTCTTGGTGTATTTGAAATCGGGGTTCAGAATGGAAAGGGTTAGCTGCAATGTACTGCAGGAGTATTGGAACTATGCACCTGCTTTAGCCCTTTTCAACATGCAATTTTGAGGTATTTACACATTTAGAAAATGATTGAAAAGCTTGTCACTTTCCCTGGGAAAGTTTGCTGTTGTTACCGCTAGCAATGGTCGAAGAAATTGAGAGCTGTGAGAATCTGTTGCTAATAAAACTGAAAAAGAAAACAGGGTTTAAGAAATTTATGAGGTTTCGAAGATAAATCCGTATTAATTCAACTTAATCATTACTCTGGAATGGTATACGTATAGTTTTCCCTGGGGTATGCGGGACAGATCCATATGCATTCAGTGGACTAGTTATGGTGTGTTAAATTCGATCATGATGACCTAACTAAGCGCTTATATTATTCCTGTTTTTGAGGTATGTCAAACCTAATCTTTTCGCCATATTCATTCATATGCAAACACTTCAAACTTGATTGAAAATCATATTAGTTCCCTGGAAAGAGTTCATCAAAGTTGCTATTTCAGTTCACCGCCACTATAGTAAAGAGAGGCACAATTCTCAACATTGTACTGCTTAAATTGGTCCTTCACCTCATATAAAAGCAAAAAAGCTCTAATACTAAACATGTTATAGAAAAAATAAAATTGGGACAGAGTTCCGAAGATAAACAGAATTCAAATTGTGGTATTAATGGCTGGCGCGTACACAGTTCATGCAGGTTACTGAGTTGTGACATCGGCAATACTCACAGTAGAATATGTAAAAAATCATGTTATCTTTGCCACGCCTTTAGTTTGTAGTAATAAAAAATATCAGTGAAACCGGTAAATAACAACACATTTCAATTCGGCTCGCAGGTGTATTTTATAAGTCGAAAATAATTTAGAATTTTAATTCCCTATGCTTTGTCTGATTATGCATACATCTCGCCGTATCTGATAGATTCAATTCGGCCCAACAACTTTCATCAAAGATCGATTTTATCCGATTTTATCGTTCGGAAACATCAGACAAAATTTAAAGCTTTATCGATTATTTTAACTAATTGTATTTCTATCTGAGAAGCGACATATAAAAAGTCCAAGATCTTATGATTTAATTTGAAAGGACTTTTAATTAAGACTGGCTGAGCAAATACTAACATTTCTAATGGCAAAATACGCATGGCGATTACTGTATGTTCACATTTTACCTCGCGAAAAGGCTGTTAACTCAAGAACAGCTTCTATTTACGGCTATTAATATGTCTTATATATCCACATATTAATCTTGGAAAATAGCAATCTTTTTATACATCACTCCAACATGACTAATTTTAAAATTACATGTCAAAGATTGGTAAAGTTTTTACCGACAGCTCAACTTGATAAACGAAGAGGTCTAGATCTTTCGTAAAGCAAACAAACTATTAACTGGTTCGTTTTTAGGGCAGAGAAGATCACAGGCATCCCAAGCTGGTAGTTAAATTTTCCCATACAAAGTCTCTATAAATTTAGAACTCTCTTGGAGAGTGGAACAGCGATCGCAAAAATCCCTCAAAATTACATCCAATCGCTCCCAAAATCCACACATGAAAGGTCATGAAACACACACAAGGTGAACTCAGCAGGTGAACTCTATTTCCAGTATTTTCGTTATTGAGATTTTGATTAAATTTATAAAGAGAATTTGTATGAGAAAATTTTAATATTTACTGACAAACTACCAGCTTGGGATGCCTGTGAGAAGATAGGACAAGAATAAAATACAAAGCAAGAAGCTTATGGGAACAAGAGGTGGCCTTGTTTAAACATTTCAAAAAGTAACAGACAGACTCCTGTAGGCCGACTTGATATTTCCCCAAATATTATATAAAAAATTGTTTTCTAGAGTCGATTAGCCGAGTTCTTTCGCTATTGCTTCTCTGAAGAAATAACTTTCGCGTCAAAGCATTCGAATTATTTTTACGTCATCTGCGGTAGTTTTATTAAGGAACGACGCGTGTAAGAGAGACCCAAAATAGAAATGCGCCGGCGGCGGGCTAAAACATAAGTAACCGCGCCGTTCAGGACAACTGGGGATGAGGCTGGGGAACAAAACATAGTGCTGTTACAGCGGAGTAGAAATACGTACTAGGCTTTGGTAGATTGTGCTCGAAAAAAAAGCATATTATGCTTTTGGTAGTGCTCATATTTTTTAGAAATTATGCCAAAATTATGCTACTTTCTGAAAATTATACTCTCTGTTACCTAAATTATGCTATGTAAATTTTAAGTAAAATAAAGATCATCAGTAGCTTAACTCTATCAATTTTGACTTTAATGAACATTCATATGGCTCAACTTCCAGTCTTACAGTCTTTAGCATCGCAAATAAGAACTGTACACAACTCTTAACTTAAAAATTAACAAAGTTAACAAATCAAAATCAACCGTTTTTGGGTTCTGAATTTGAGTCAGAAAGTTATAGCCAGCATATATTTTTGTTTTAGACGCCATCCAGGCGTGATAAAGCCATCAGTTCAGTATAAAGATAGCTATGCATGTTGTTAATCTATGTGTTATCCGTTACTGTACTGAAGCATTACACAAGCCTATAAATAGTCCACAAGAACATGCTCTTGTGAATCGTTGAAAGATGAGTTAAGAAGAGAGAATACTCTTTCAGCGGCTGCAGATGAGGGCTCCACCAGCAGAACCTTAGGTTCATAACTGCCACAAAAGAGGCCTGAGTGAGGGGCCGAGCCGCCGAGCCACAAGTGTTGTGGCCTGAGGAGAGTCTCAGTCTCTCAGTCACAGGGTGACCGCCTTGACCTACCTGGAGTCTGCCGGACCATATTTGACCATGGGCCTTAGCACAGACCTCAGTATGTTCCAAAACAATACGCAAATAAAATACAAACTGAATTATTTTAGAAGCATGATGTTTTTTTTTGTTTTCAACGCATAAAAGCTTGGATTATACTAGCAGTCATCAAGGTATG
Source organism: Antipathozoanthus remengesaui (assembly GCA_025434805.1). Lineage (NCBI taxonomy): Eukaryota > Metazoa > Cnidaria > Anthozoa > Zoantharia > Parazoanthidae > Antipathozoanthus > Antipathozoanthus remengesaui. The sequence goes on from JANSTR010154296.1 coordinate 5,604, forward strand.
TTGTTCAGTAGTATGAAAGAAAGAATAAATGGTTATCAGAAAAAAATTGGTATATGCCCCGAGCGGGAATCGAGGTATACCGCATTGTTGCAGTAAAGCTGAATTGCTAACGGTGATACACAATGCAATGTACTGGAAAGGCAGGTAACTCGTAAATGTGATATCGGAAATCCGTGTGTTGAAACGAGTACGGCTTTGCACACGTAAAAAAATGTAATGTGGAATTTTGTTTACCAAGATAGCAGTCTCTGAAAATACACCGTAAAATAAATTGTAGTATCTTGCGGCTTTTGGCAAACAAGTTATTTTACATGTAATGATGTAGACAGTTTTTGTTAAATACACCTTGGTACCTTTTATGTTTTCAACCCTATAAAACCTACAGACTTACAATAATGTGTTCTCCACTCCCTATTAAATTTTGAAACAAACTGTTCTGTAAGTCGATCCACGTGCAGCAATTGTAAGATGTTTAAGATTTAAGATACTATTTGGAGCCGAGATACTATATCCTTGAGCATTCCAAGCCTACAGATGCACTGGGTTTTTCGGATGACCACCCCCATCTACTCTATGTTTGTGATCCCCTCTCCTAAATCCCAATACTTTGCGTTAAGCCTTTCAGCCCCAAACACGATATATTGCTGAATCAGTCGCCTAAATTGTTTCCATAGCTTTCTCGTAAACAGGTTAGGAGAATTTTACTTTTCATCTTAGTTTGCAGTGTATGATCAATTGCTGTATTCTCATAACCAAAACACATTCTGTGTAAATAATGTAAGGAGAAGATACATGCTGATAAACTGGTTGGTGCTGAAAGAGTTAGAAATCCCTGATTCATTTACAATTTGATCATAATTACCTCCGACTATGTGAATTCGTATAGTATCACTGACTTCGACACCTGCATGTCTGGCGAACACTTGGTACATTCCTGAATCCTGTAAAGTTGCATTTCGTATCACCAGCGATCCATTGCTGTGCACAACCAGGCGAGGATTGCCCACTTTAGTGGTGTCCACAGCATTTTTGTACCACGCTACTTCACCGCTTGAGGCGTAACTTGGCACCAAGATATCGCTCCCACTGCTCCGTTTGATCTCCATTGGGAGTGGAGTGGTGAACCTCGGAATCTCTATTGCACAAATCAGGCAGAATGACATTTTGGGCCACGTTAAAAATATCCCGATTTTTGCCAGCGCATTGACTTCTTTTTATTTTAGAATAAAAGGAATATATAACAAAAAAACGAAAATGTTTTCCCTGTTGCGAAGCAATATACATAGTGACGAACAATTCGTATCTATACGCATGAGCTCATTGCGTTATTTCAAAGCAATTGTGTCAGGCTTGCTTAACCAATCAAGATGTCTCGTAGGTGGCCTTAACGAGGTAATGCAATAGAACAGTTTTGATAGGAAGACTGGTTTCTACAGAAAAGTAAAACACCGATTACGGATTCTATTTGACGCTAGGATATTTTATTTTACTAAACGTATTTCTTATAGCACAGATAAAAGTTTGGAATGATTGATGACGTCATTGTACCCTTGAATCGGGAGAGCGGCTCAATCGTGTTACTCTTATATTTCTCTCGTGCTCTACAGCTTCTGGCCTGTCTATATCATAGCCTATGGCCACTGGCTTCATTTACCTCTTGTACTTCTCTCGTTCTCTGTAGTTTTCGGAGCATTTATATTACAGTCTATAGATACTCACAGCCGTTTTATTGGGCATTTTACATTTAAAAGTATAAAGCGTTCGCATCTATTATTACATCCCGGTATTACATACCCTCGTATTCACTATAAAATGGATTATGTTTAGGAAACTAAATCAGACATTAACCGAAAATGTCTCACAAATTTGTTTTGCAACGTGCCGATAAATTTGCTTCCTTATTATCGAGTTCCTGTTTTGTTTAAACCTTATTTTGCAGAAATGTTGCAAGTTAGTACTCAAGAATTCGAAGTATATCGTCAAAACTCATTTTGTAGAATGACAGGATAGATAATTTGTTGAAGAGCTCTGACTGATAAAGGGTTAACGGTCGAAACGTCAGCTGAAACTTTTCACCCTCTCGGAGAAACAACGATCAAAAGTTGAACTATCTATCAGTTTAAACCTTACTCGCCGACGTAGAAAACCTCACGGTGGTTAGAAACTAGTCTACAAGAGTTGAATTTGTAAAACTTTGAAGTTCAAAAAAATACAATAATAACCTTCTAAAACGTTGCCTGATAATTGTGTTACCAAGAAGGTATGCCAAGCCAGGCAGGATAATTGTCTCAAGAGAAACAAAACAGACATAATATAAACTTATTTCTTAAACAATATAATTTTTTATAACAAATTAAATAATTAAAACAGTACTTACCAAAAAGCCCGTAAACTGAATGTCAGAAATTAAAGCAAAAGACGAAAAACCGCATGAAGATGACTTGCTGGAATTTGTTTCGATTTTATATATTCAACTCTTACGAAAACAATGGGATCCTTCACTTCTCAATCGGTAAAAGCACTGAAAGTGTTTGTCTTCTAGTTCGCACTTCTTGCAAAGAGTTTTACTTTTTGCATACCAAATCTTCTTGCTGTACTTCTATTTTCAAATACCAAGAAAATTTAAATTATCTTTTTGTTTTAGTTCTTGTTCTTTAAAATAATCATCACGAAGGGAAATAAACAGTTCTAGCCTTTAGTGTTTATGAAAGAATGATTTTCCCTTGCATCTCATATGTGATTAGAATTTTATTTATTCACTGAAAAAAATCCTATATTTTCTGCAATTTGTGGCATTTGATGCTGTTTAAAGTGCGTACATTTTACTCATTTTGATTTTAAAATAAAACATTTTCGTATTCATGTTTCTTCTAATATAATATTTATTTTCACAATCATGCCAGACATGAAGCTAATTAATTTTCTCCGCACTTCCTTCATTCATGAATAATTCACAAATTCTACTGACAAACGTGTATGAAATACAAATAGAATATGCACAGTAACTCAACTATTAAAAGATCACAGTTTATTTACAGACCACATGTAAAATAACAGTCCACTGGATGCTATTCTATATTTAGAGTCTAAAAATTGAGAACAATTAACATGGAAGAGCCACAATCAAAATTTTCATTACTATTATTCATTATTAAATCATCTTAAAAATTTATACAGTTTGTTTAGAAGAATATGGTCCAGAAACGTCGTTACCGCGGGAGACCGACGACTGCAAATGATACAAGCAGTGCATGGTGATGCCAAATCCCGCCATACGTTTCCTAGGTCAAATATTAGAACTGTTTACAACGCCATCCTTTTAACACATTTATTTAAACTACTGAACTGATTCGGTTATGTTAGTTAGAACATCTTTTATGATGAGATAACCTGGGACTATGTGTCCGAGTGTCGCAAAAACACCATCTTATTAACCGCATTTATACTGAAGGTTTGAGAACGTTTAGGAACGTAACTTTGACTACTTTTGCACTGTCTTCGAAACCAAAGTGGAACATAACAGCAATCCATGGTGTCAATGATACATATGGGAGTCCACAAATTGCATTAGCAATCAAGGGCGGAACGACATGAAATATTGACACAAATAGCTACAAGAACGCAAAGCGCTACGACATTTCGTGAAAGCAACAGCTCTGAGAGTTCAAAGATAGCTGAAACACAGCTTCTAACAAGAGAGTAACAAACAAAACAATGAAGGAATTGAAAATAAAAACGACAGACAGCGAAAGGGAATAGAAGAACTTGCCTTACCTTTACGATATATCAACACTGAAGAATCACGTACAGTATGAATGAGTCTCGAGGAAATGTAAAGGGAATGCTTAAGCTTTTTCAAAACATATCGTCAAGTCATAGACAAAAACCTTTAGATCAAAGCAAGAAAAATTTCAGGGATAACTGCAAAGACAACCTAATCGGCAGCGTAAAGGATTCATTCGAAAAAAGCGAAGACTCGGCTGAAAGCGTGGAAGACCTGTTTGTAACTGAAGAGGACTCAGCAGGGAGCGTAGAAGATCCGTTCGAAGAGAAAGCAAGATCAACTAAGATAATGGAAGGAGTGCTCGAGGTAGCAGAAGGCTCAGCTGAGAGCGTGGAAGATTTGTTTGAAAATGCCAAAGAAGCAACTGAGAGATTAGAAGGCACGTTGCAGGAACTCGATGAGGACCAAGCTGAGAGCGTCGAAGATCCGTTTGAAATCGATGGAGACGATTCTGCTGACAGAGTAAAAAATCCGCATGAAAAGGCAAAAAAAGGCCCACCTGCAAAAGTGGAAGACTCTTCGGAGGAAAGCGAAGGAGACCTGGCTGAGAGTGTGGAAGACTCAACAGAAAGCGAGGGAGATCATCTTGAAGGTGTTGAAGACCAGTCAGAGGAAAGCGGTGAAGAAGACCCGGCGGAGAGTGTGGAAGACCCGTCAGAAGAAAGCGAAGAAGACTCGACTGGGAGTGTGGAAGGTCTGTCAGAAGAAAGCGAAGACGTATCGTCTGAAGAAAGTGATGAAGACACAGATGTCATAGGACGCAAAGGCACCCGATACGTGCAGTGGTGGTTATTTTGATCTGCAAAAGGTTGGAAGTCTAGTATTTCATATTATAACTTTGGGAAGCTGTTTGTCGTGGTCGTATTTGGTAGTGCGCGCATGTTGTTCATATGTGATGTCAGTTGATTTTCTGTGATCTAGTGTACAAAATCGAGCATCTTTACAGTTATCACTTTATTGTGACTCCACTGATGGATATTATATTGTTTATTTATCATCTTGTTTCTGTAGGGCTATTAAGCTCCTTTTTATCTGAACAATTTCCTTCTATTTTCCATTCTAATTAGTCGATGAAGCAAATTCACGTAACCCTTTCAGACCCAAACACGACATAGCTTTCCTATAAAGAGGTTGGGAGAATTTTGCTTTTCATCATAGATAGCTTGATGTCTATGACCAATTGCTTT
>JANSTR010154307.1:0-10572 GCA_025434805.1 Antipathozoanthus remengesaui
CCTGGAAGAACAGAGCTCTTTTTTCCAGAATTCTAAGTATTTAGTTTCCAATCTCTTTGTTATTTGTTCAATTGAACTGTGAGTAATCACCTCTAAGCTGCCAGTTAATTCAGGATAAAAAGATTGTATCAATATTTTCAGTTCGTTATGAAAAGAGTTTTTCTGTTCTGAATCAAGTGACCTTGATATCAGAAACGCTTGTTTTACTACTGTATCGTCTTGTTTTTCTCTAAGATAAAGAAAATATTTTAGCACTTTTCTCATATTGTAGATTTGTAGAGGAAATCGGCCCAATTCTGACTTAGTTGCAAGGTTTGATGCTTTTCGATTGAGTTGTAGGTACGCTTTACAGAATTTTAAGTGGATCTTTTCCAAGGGGCTTTGATCCCATTTTTCAAAATTTGATTTAATAGACACGCCCCATACTTCACTGTTGTAGGTCAAGATTGGAAGGATAGTGGCATCAAATATTTTGAAAGCAAGACGTGTAGATAATTTAGATATGTTTATGTGCTTTTGTATTTTGAAAATGGCACGTTGGGCTTTTTCACCAAGTACTTTTTGTGCTAAAGCAAAGTTTCCGTTTGACGTTAATATAATACCCAAATATGTGTATTCCTGGACATTTTGGATAACTTGATTTTGAAAGTAAAACAAATTGTTTTTTGCTTTTCTTGCTGTTTTTTGAAAAGTCATGGCTTTAGTTTTCTTTAAGTTTACCTCAAGCAACCACTTTGAACAGAAGCGATCTAAACTATTTAAACAATTCTGGAGTCCAACCTTACTTCGCGAGAACATTACCAAATCATCTGCGTAAAATAAAGTGTTTAAGTTTTCACCATTTGGTAAACTAATTGGATCGGTTTCACTAGTATTCAGGGAAATTGGTAATTCGTTTACCAACAGTTTGAATAGTAATGGACTGAGAGCACATCCTTGGCAAACTCCTCTCATATAATCAAAAGTTCTACATTTGTATATTTTTATGGTACAACTACTCTTGGGATAAAGATTATTTTAAAGTAGTCTATATATAATTACTCTAATGCCATAGCTCAAAAGTCGGTGGATCATGCCAAACAGAATCAAATGACTTTTTGAAATCTAAAATACAAGCATAAAAATAAAGAATTAGAATTGTAAAGATATGGTCAGCTGGTCTGTCTCCACTAAGAAAACCTGCATGTCTGTGATGGATGTAGTATATGCTTATCTAAGGTGAAACTGGTTACTCTCTGATTAATAATCAAGCTGAAACAGCTAAGGTAAAAAAGAGAGCTCATAAACTCAATATACCGGATTGATCGTGGCAGTCAGAAAGAGTAATCTCGTAGGCATACTGGTGTAAAGTCGGTTTGCTGAAATAAACCCCAAACAGTCAAATTTAAACTTATTTAGCAGCCTTTACAATTCTCTTACCTTTTTCACGAAGATCCATTGGTGGTGCTTAATTGTAAGGAATTTCTATCCTTCTAGGTTATGTATATTTTGCCTTAATTGAACTTGTTCTTGCTTGTTTGTAACGACTAAAGTAATACGTTAAATGACTTCAAAACTAAAACATAAAACTAGAATCAAATATTTTTAGTCGAAGTGCTTCCTGTTCTAAAAGGACCTGTAAATATATTTGTACACGTTAAAGTTTCATAAGTGGCACAATCTTGTTTGATTCTTGAAAAAGCCCCGGATGCGTGGGGAGCCGGAGGGGGGTGTTGGTGGACGCGATAAGGCCGTATGACGTTTGAAAAAAAGACATTGCTTGTTTAAGATATTTTCCCGAGTTTAAACAATCAAAGTCTTATAAATCCAGTCCAAATTTGTCACCTCATTTGTCTACCAATTTGCTTACTTTCAAGAAATTCATTCTTTGAGAGTTAGTTTGCTGCTAGTTGCTAGAATTTATTCAACCATTCATGCGAAACGTCTTGGCAAATCAGCAAATGTTTTGGCTTTATCAGTTGTTCCAACATAAACTTAACAAATATTATAATAGAATCTACTAGAAAGATGACTGTAGAACAATTAAAAAATTGTAATCGGTGTGGATGAACTCTTATTTCAAGATGAAAGTTTAAAAAATGAGTTTATCTTTTGTATTGTAATTAAAGGTTTAAAGTCCATGCAAACACAATTTGTTGTTTCTGCCCTGCACTGGTTTTTATTTTAAACTACAGTTTAACAAAATGTCAATTTGAAAACATATACGAACATTCTTCTGGCAAGAGTAACCGACGTCTTCAGATAATATATCTTCCGTGCTTGAAAATATTTATTACATTTTAAAATGTAGTTAGGTGATCATATTTACTCGTTCAACCAAACAGATTTCACTGATGCATGAAAGGTAAAAACTTCCTGTTGACATAACATATTTTTCGTTAGGTGGCGCCTCTATCAAACACTGTTAAGCTTGGCACGGAGCTGCTAAGACCAGCTAACTGATAAATAATTCATGTCTTTTGTTAAAGGAACAAGTTCCCGCTGTCTTCTTCCTGAAATGAAATGTTTTCAACCAAGAAATACTGTCATTAAACTTTAATGACAAAGTGACAATATAGTCTCTAACACATAAACTCTATTTTTGCCAGGTGCCCAATTATCTCTTGACAATTTACCTATGACGACAGGAAAAGGAGATCGTGGCTTCATTTCAAAAGAAATTCGTATTGTAACAGTGGATCATTCACACCTCCGAGAAACAGAGGGAAGTTTTACAACACAAGGTTGGCACCAAGTACAGAACAGCATTCTCAACAGAAGATACTGAAAGAAGCAAGTATTATTTAAGTTCGACTATTTCTAGATAAATTCGATGTCGATTTAACTGATCAATTTCCAACTTTAGACAAATTTCTGATTTTCTTTCTTTTTTTATGAAAGTAATGAAAACGTAACTGGAATTTATTTAGTTTCACCTTAGATTACATAAGTATGCAGCTGGTTTCCGATTTGGTCAGATCCAAAACAACAACTTACTCACACTTAGCCAATATACTATTATCATATACTATTATCATTAGGAACTCCACTAGTTACCAGAACAGGTTAAGATTGAACATAAAATTTCTCACCCTTACTTTCAAATGTATCCGCGAAGACTCGTCATACCTGTCTGAACTAATCCTTCACCATGTTCCCTCGCGTTCAGGTCTCTGATCTTAGAACAGACGTGTCCTGGCTCCTTGGTTCAATGGTTGTATCAAAAACTGTTTCCAGATCAGACAAAAACACAGCAGCCTGTGCGTTTTCGTCATCTGCCCCTGATCTGCTGTGTCTTTGTCAGCCCCTGAATTGGGTGTGGAACATACAGGGGCAGTTTCACGGTTAATCTATGCAAAACTGCTGCATGCCGAAACGAGGTCCTCGCATTTTTACTTAAAGTTTATTGAACAATACGATTTTATTTCTCCAAAAAACCCTTTAAACGAACGGAGATGTCAAGGCCACTGCAGTTTACTGCTAAATTACATTAATTAATAATTTATCCCACGGGCCAACGCTAAATTTGTATCAGCACTCTTAACCGTAATCCGTTTCAATCGTCCTCGAAATTAAACCATCCGTACCATATTTGCAACGTTTAGGGCACAACTGTGCTTGAAATATTTGTAGCAAAACTTAATTTTGTATTTTTTTTTTTATGTCTTTTGTTGAGCAATGGAAAGATCGCACAATAATACCGTGAAACTGCCCCTTTAAAGATTTCAAAATCTCGCCAGAATACCGAATTTGTAATTGTTGAAGATAACGCTCGCAGATCGTTCCAAGGTGGCAACTTTCAACTTCCATTTACGATGCGAAAAATTGCTATGATCGCTTCAAACTTTGTAGAATAATTTTATAAGTTGAAACGATTTTTCCAGTGAAATTGGACGAGGCAGTTCGAAGATATGTCCGTTTGAACTTTGAGGGAAAAAAGCGTAAATACCATGCATATTGTGTAGGTACCTTTTTCAAAAATTGGGCATATTGCAATGGTATAAATAAATTAAGTCATATAACATTATTATTATTATTATTATTGTTATTTATAGTGATGTTAGAGTTTGTGATTCGTGACTAGCCACCTAACCCCGCTAAGCGCACTCTCACCGCACCGTTACTTCTCGTACAGAGCTGCTATGGCCAGAAGGCGATGAAGAACTGTCTGCGGCGGCCATGGAGACCATCGAACAGATTTTAACCATCCAGGTGGAGTGCAGACCAGGTGTCAAAGGTATTTGGTGTGGGAGGCCTGTGGCTCAGCTGTTATTGGTCAATTCCGAGTAAGACTTTATTTTCCAGCAAACAGTCCAACTTGATAGCTACGAGTCGTGAGACAAAATGAGAAAATGTATGCAAACTCGGCACTATGTCTCAAGTTCTTAGTCAGAACTGGAATGTGATCGGAAGTTGGTTATCAGGGAAGATTGCCGATGGTTCGTATCACATCATTACAATTTTCTTTACTACTGGTGATAATGAAACTTTGATTTGGTTCTAGAACGAATCTGTGTTTTTTTCCGTACATTATTTTTAGTTCTTTGCACCAATTAAATCACTGAGAAGTGATGCTTAAGGTCTCTATTAAGCGCATTTATAAAATACGTAGGTAAAAAGTGCGTTTAACGCCTTATGTAGCGAGCGGATTTATCGCCAACTTCTCTGGCTTGATATTGCCAAATATAGGTTTTATCGTCCTCAGGCGATGCGCGGTCTGTTTATACCCGTTGTCAACTCTGCAGTTTCTCTGCAGTTACTTAAACACAGGCGTGTACTGCCTGTTGAGGCTTTGCGCAGACTGGTGCTAACTCCTTCCTTTGGGAGGTTTTCGCTCATTTTAGCCCATTCTGTCTTGAATTCCGAAAATCTAATCGGTTCTAGCACTAACATTAGTTGTTGTTATTGTAGTTTAAAATTGTATTTTCTTACCGAGAAAATACCATTTGCGTTTCCTGGTATTTCTTCACGCATGTGTTCTATTGAAAACATTTACCATCTTTTCCGTAGAAATCAAGTGCCTGCCGTTTTTCTCCTGCCTGGACTGGTCGCACCTGCAGCAACACCCAGCGCCTTTCACCCCGCAACCTGATGACGCCCTAGACACAACATACTTTGACGGTAGGTCTTGCATTGTGCCTGTGGTCAGAACCTGACAACTTGCAAGCGATTTTACATAATAATTTTAAATACGAACTAGCGAGCAGTACCCAGCAACGGAAGACAAGATATGTATCTTCGGTGCCAAAATTAATAATATTGTAAGTACAATGCATGTGGTCAACCCACGTGCGGCTGCAGAAGACATGTGATTTGGAGATGGTCTGTCTAGGATTTGACTACAAAGAAGACAAGCTGTCAATTTGGCGCGTTTTATCTTCTTAACACATTTTATTGGTATCTCATAGATAGTAAGCAGGAAAGTTTTTAAAACCCTTTTCCTGCAGAATTCCTAAAACTTAAAGATGCCATACTTCATGAAAATTGTGAACATCTAAAACTTTGGAAACATTGCATTTCCTGATTCTACCGTTTTCAAGACAAGGAAAATGGTCACTTTATAGGGTTTTAACTAATAGTTCAAGAGTTTAGATATCCTTGGTTTGTGTGAAATCGGGTTTAGTGGGATAAGAGTTAATAAATACTATACGGCGAAATGGAAATGCAATCCTACGCCTTTAACGTGCAGGAAATGATTTACGACTTTGGGTCACACCTTAGCGCTAAAGAAACCTATAAAACGTGAATTTTTAATCACTTGATCCCAGATAAAGTTGTAGCAAATAGTGAAACGCGTTGGAATATTGAGTAATCCTGTGATATTATACTTTATCTGTTGTCTTCATGTGTTGCTTGCCAATTCGTATTTAAACCTTTTTTGTAAGTATTAAAAATTTAAATACGCCACTCGCGTAGATGATAAAATGAAGGGTTAAACTCTTATGGAACCCGCGGGTATTGTTGAATTTTCCAGACAGACCACCATTCACAGTGACGCATTGCAAACTGTCAATAGGTATGCCACGCTGTAGAGCCGTCCATGACAGTCAAAAATGGTGCTGACTGCAAACAACTCTTATTTTGAATAGCATGTCCCAACCATCAGTGTAAATAATGTACATTGCTAACTTGCAATAAGTGATAAACAGTTCTAACTGTGTAACCTTGTGTTTTTATTTTTCAGCTCGGAACACGATGCAGAATTTGCGGCTGTCGTCATTCTGTGTGTAAATACCGCACTCAGTGATCTCAATGTAACCAGGGCAGCTTGATGTACATACAGTTTAAGTAATTTACCACTCCAATAATTTTCCATTATGTATAAAAAGTATCAGTTTTTCCTGCGATTATATGACCTCTTCCCAGTTTGGTCGATTGAATAGAAGAAATGAAACGGCATTTTACAGGTTAGAAGCATGCTCTTTCCGGAACAACACATTGTTCTCTAATTTGCACAAGAATGTAAACGTAAAAAACACTCCATCTTGCTTCAGCTTTTGTCCGAAACTGTTTGTAATATCTTTTCTGGTTTGGTATTGTATATTGCTGTTGTTGCTACAGCTACCGTTGTTGTTATTGATTATTTTGTTTTCAAACTGTGACTTCAGTTGTGAGATATCAAATTGCAACTGCGTACCTTGATGACTGATTCGGTTTACATTTTGTAACAAGAAGTAATCTCAAATTCACTACTCAAATTAAAGGCCGACTCGTTCGTGTTAAGCAGATGCTATGAAGATCAGGCTAAGTTGTGCAACGGACCGAATATAAATTAATTTGCGTTTGTACTGTTTCCCTTTGTGCATTTGTTATTTGAGATAATTGTCACTTATTTGAGTTTTGAGTTGCTGAAAATAAAGACAACATACCGAATGGCTCTGCGAGTTGAAGTAAAGTATAGCCACGTGGAATGAATTATGGCTATGTTGGAATATACAGTGTAGCTGTGTGGGTTAAAGTATGGTCATATGGGTTGAAGTGTAGCTATGCGGGTTAATGTATATCCTTGTAGATTGTAGTGTAGCTCTGTGGGTTTAAGTATAGCCATGTGAGTTGAATATAGCCTTGTGGGTTGCAGTATATAGCCATGTGTTGAAGAATAGCTGTGTGTGGGTTAATGCATAGCCCTTTGGGTTTAAGTATAGCCATGCGGGTTTAAGTATAGCCATGTGGGTTGAAGTACAGACATGTGGGTTGCAGTATAGCCATTTTATTGAAGTGTCTTTATAGTTTACTCAAACCTATTCCACTATCTAACGCAAAATATTACGAATTGAAAATGCTAGTAAAAATAAGGTTAGTCAAGTTTTGATCAGATCAGTCGCAACAACTCATTACTTGCCGTGAAATATACTCTATAAGGGAGGATTGCACGAGAAATTAGGACGTCCTGAAACGTTACTGAGGAAGCTTGAGGGGTCTTAGACTTGCCACAAGCCGAGCTCAGTCAGGAGATGGGGAGAAGGAGCGCGCGACTGAGCCTCGAAGTGCGAGCGGATATAGCGAAGGACTTTGCAAAAGTCTAGAGGGGTCTCTTACAACATGAGGGTGTCTTCAGTCCTCCACTCTTTCCTTCCCCCACCCACTGTGTAAGACGAATTTCAATACATTTTGCAAGAATAAATATTCCAATCCATAAACGTGGTGTTCACTGTACAATTTCTTGCGCAAAAAATGACATATATAGTGTCACATGGCACTGAAATACAACCCCTAAGAATTATGTGAATTTGTAACGCCATTCAAAAACTTGCAATATGTTGACGCAACGATCGTTATGCGCCATGTCACTTCTAATGCAACAATGTTGCTCGAGAAATCGTGTTCCCGTGTATCATCACATCAATCGCGATATCGAATAAGGGCACTACGCGTCAGTTACAAGACAGTTCACTTTACTTTTCTTTTAAGTTTCTTCATTTGCATTCAAAAGGTTTGTTGTTTTACAGCCTCTTTCTATCTAGTTGTTGTAACACCTCAGCAGGATCATTGCCACATTCTGTTTGTACCATTGTGCTTGCACCTACTTTAAAATTATTCATTTATCTTTGTGATTATATAATAAAATAAAGGGAAAACAAAAAGTAATCTATTGAAAATTTGTATAAGAGGGATCCGCATAATAAACATTTTGTCAATAATCTAAAGTTGAGCTCTAGAGATTCTCAGTTTCTTCTTTGCTATATATGTAAATAATTCTAATGAATCAATTTAAATGCAAATAAGAAAAAAATTGCAATTGTTTGTTTACCTAACAACACTTCTTTTTTCAAACAATAGCACATTTTTCTGCATACTTACATTTAAATTGACTCATTAGAATTATTTACGCCAATTCTTCAGAGGACAGTGGTATAGATCCACGCAGTCGTCGCGCGGGGTGGCTTTGAAACGCTTATTCATTACATCATATATGAATTACATCTCACAATTTCTTGCTTGAGGGAAGAGCTTTCTGATAGAAACTTCGCTTTACCTTCTTGATCTTTGTTTTTAACTTATCAGTTACTTACTTCAAGGTACTTTAAAAAATGACTACTTTCTTGGAAGGCAACGACTACTTTGATGACTCTATTTAAATAGGGTGCGCAATTGCAGTTAAAAAATATAAACCGTATTCTCCCTTATGGCCCTATGTTAAGACTAATCCTACAATATTTACACCAATAAAATTTAAGAAGGTATAGAATATACATACACTAAGGAGGCATAACTTGATAGTATCAAGCTAAAAACAAAAATTTAAAAAGGCAAAGTATAAAGTTAGAGAAAATAGATACTAGAATTTAAAATATTATATCAATCTTAAAAGTATCGATATCCCGTTTTTCAGATCGCTTAAGTTTAGATTTATCTTTGTTGCTAATTGTTTCCAATTCTTTATACAACTATAAAAGAATGTGCGTTTTTGATTATTTGTTTTTGGCCTTGGTAGTCGGTAAGGCAACAAACGTCTTAAATTATAGATGGTTTCGGATTCGAACGTGGCTGGTTTATTTATAAGGTATTCCGGGGCTATATTTTTCGTTATTTTCTTAAATAGACTTAAACGTTTGGCTATACACATGTGGTTTACAGGGCTCTATCCGAGTTTCTCTAAAGTACCAAAGATCTTGTTCTGTAATCCTTGTTTAAAATTATTCTTGCACATCTCTTGAAGTTTGAACAGGATGTCCAGTTGACCAGCACTACTATTGCCCCATACCGTTACACAATACTCAAGGATCGGTTGACACTTGCATTGAAGAGTAGAATTCTGTATTTAATTGCGAGGTATTTTTTTTTGTTCTTGCAAGGACGACAGTTCGTTTCAAGAGTTTCTTTCTGAGATCCTCGACTTGATTTGACCCGAAAGATTTTGGTCAATGTGAATACCAAGCAATTTTTCGTTTTCAGTTTTTAGGAGTTGTCTGACATTCAACGATAGTGACAGTGAACAGTCTTCATATAGGGATATCTTCTGGTGTTTACCAATGACCATATATTTCGTTTAATCCTGGTGAGCAACCATGCCATGTTCTTTTGTTCAGTCCTCCGTTTGGCTAAGGTCTCTTTGTAGTTTCGCCTGGATGGTTGGTCGGTTGGGGCCGCTGGCGTACAACGTTGCGTCGTCAGCAAATAGTCCGTTTTCATTTTCCCATGACAATGGGAGATCGTTAATAAACATCAGGAAAGGAGTTGGACCCAATATTGAGCCTTGAGGAACGCCACAACTTAGACAGTTCTCCATTAAAACTCACTTGCAGATGTCGGTCATTTAAGTAACTCCTAAACCATTTTAAAATCGATGGGGAAAAGCCGTATATTCGTAGTTTAGTCAGTAGCAGGTCTTGATTGACTAAATCAAATGCCTTGCGTAAATCAAGGAAAATCACTCCAGTGAGCTTGCTCTTATCCATTGCCTCAAGCCAATCATCAGTCATTTTAATCACGATAGATTCAGTAGAATGTAAGGAACGGAAGCCAGACTATCGCAGTACTGTTACTGCCACCACTGTCGCACTTGTGACAATTAACTAGTAACGATTTTCACCTGAGTGTGATTTTAGCGATAGTAGCGTTGCAGTACTTCGCTGTAAGATTCCTTCACGTGCAGCGAATAGCACTGGGTATTATTACAAAGTTTAGAGAAGAGATTTCTAAAACGTTACAATTTCAAATGTACTGATGAAGCACAGTTCTACACTGCCTGTGCCAATCGAAGGGTTTTCAGGATCATTCTAATGGCATACGAAAGCCCTAAATTAGTGTCAATCCACACCTTAACTCTCCCCATGCATTAACAAGTGATACCTGACCACTGAGACTTATTTCGTTGCAACTTAAGTTAAGGTTCTGTAACTTCAAGCTTTGCGATTCAAGAGCATGGGTGAACAGTCCAGCGCCTTTGTCGCCAATGTGGTTTTCCTGTAAGTTTAAAGTATCTAGTCCACACACGGCACTGCAAAGTGCATTAACAATGTGGCGGCATCCTTCATTACCAATCAGGTTTCCGCCTAAATCCAGAGACACCAGCATACAGTTTTGGTTGGCAACTGCTTCGAAAAGTTTATAAAGGCTGTCATCATTAACTCTACTGAAGCACAATGAGAG
>JANSTR010154318.1:0-10572 GCA_025434805.1 Antipathozoanthus remengesaui
CCCCACACACACACCCCCTATCCATCACAACTTTCAAGCCAAACGGACAAATATTGCGGAAATTGTGAGTGGGGGCTAGGGGGCAACAGCTCACCCTCATGTATGTTGATGTTATGGTTTTTGCACATACGCTTAAGGAATAATGGACACCGGACTAGATTTTAGTCTATTTTTGGATAACCTAAATCGTCTAAATGAAGTTAGGGTTTCGACCCGGAGTTGTAGTCTGTTCCTTGGTCGCGCAACGCACTTTCCTCAAATAAAAATTATAAACTGCATTGCTGCCATTGTGCCCATAAAAAAAACTCATTCTGTACACTAAAATCCCCTAACAATATTGTAAAACCCCGGCAATTCAGCCTAGGGCTGCTACCGGGGTTAAAAGTCGACTTCTATCTATCTAACTATCTATCTATTAATGGTTCAAATAAATATTGTTATTTTTATTGTAGGTTCACACTAACTATGTAATTCATGAAAGCGATAGGTAACAGATAACTGGAACAAAACAAATAGTTAATTCCCCCCATGGCCATGTTATATAACAGCGCATGTGAATAATGTTCATTCAGAAAACAAATATTTACTGGAATACTATTTTCAGTGTTTAACAAAAATTAAAAGTTTTAAAATTATCTCTCAGCGCTGTGTGATGAGCCGTGTATAAACGGTGGAGCTTGTGTGGCACCGAACGCTTGCAACTGTCCCAAAGGATTCCAGGGCAAAACATGCGAAACAAGTAAGATAATCGATATACAAACACATGCACAGTAATGAAAACAAAGTTACGGGTAGCGCACAGCGACGCGTCTATTGATAGGTTTTAGAATTTTCCGCTAATTCAGATACACAATCATATACTGGAGCTAAAAGGTAGTTTGAATCATATGTGTAAACTCGTCCTATCCCACGGCAGAGGGCATCCTAATAAAGATACCTTCAACGTTCGCCGAAAAACTGATTGTTTGCATTAATTTGTAAAACCATTTGTATGTAGTTGACTTCTTCGATCAGCAACATCCTCTTGTCAACGTGTATTTGAGATCACGATTTAACGAAGTGTTACAGTGTTACAACAAATATCATCTAATACTTGTCAGGAAGCCATTTACACTAATCTAATGATTCTCACTAGTAAATATCGGCAAGAGGTGGAACAGAGTCAACAAGAATGTGCTTCAATTAGTTTTGAATGCTTCGTTTTTCCGTACGAGTAAGCAGGTACTTAAAATGGGAGTGCAGTTCCAAGTAGGTCATCACTGTTTTAATGCCACGAAATATTTGGCGCTGGGTTATTTAATTATAAACAAATAAGGGAGAATGGAGGGTTCACATGTTTTTATATGAGCAAAACGTTTCCCGTCCCTCTCCTTCCCTCCACCTTCTAAGGATGATTGCTCCCTACGAATCCAAAAGGTTTATCCGATGAGCTACAAAGCCCCCAATTGTTAGGAAGAGGTTTATTGGATCTTTTAACGATTACTAAAGTTATAAGTATATACTTCAACATTCATCATATAGTCGCGTCCGTAGATCTCAGCAAAATTAGAAATATTGTAAAAAAGGGCCTCCTATTTGTTGTATATAACTGTTTGCTTCATATTTTGCCGATAGAGGTATCTATTGTTGAAGAAGACGTTGGTACACTTTTACCAGGAAACAACGCGATAGTACGTACTGGTAAGTAGCAAAGCAAAACCAGTGTCAGTCGTTTTTCTGCATCCTTAGATACATTTGCCTGGAAGTATTAAAGAAAAAATGAAAAGGTTGTTGATGCCCTCGGCATCCTATAGCCTCTTCGGTCCCACTTCAGGCGGAGACCAGCCAATCAGGCAAATGTGGTAGACCTTTAATTTTGCCTTGGTGACAATTGATGACGGCTCTCGTTACACAAGTAAACTTCTCTTGTTGAGCTCTTGGAGCAGATAATGTTTGACTATCTTTGTCTTATCAAACCACTAATACATCCTATAGACTTTCATGTTACATTGTGCATTAATGTTTGGAATTGATTTGTTTCTTTTAAAAAAATCCGTGTTTTTCTTATCTCACAGCACGTGCCTTAACAGTAGCGCCACAGATGATAACACGTTGTTCCACTTGGGGGCAAACCCATTTTCGCACATTCGATGGTAAACATTTTGATTTTCTGGGAAAGTGTGCGTACGCGCTGGCAAAGGACTGTCAACCAGGTTCCGATCAGTTCTCTATCCACGTGGAAAACGATCACGCATGCTCAGATGGTGTGGAATCCTGCAGTCGTGCGGTGGTACTTTATGTAGATAGCAAGGTATATAGGGTTGCCACCGGACACGTAACGACAGTAAATGGAAAACGCGTCAGTCTGCCCCTCAAAGACACTAGTGTTACCATTACTAAGATTCTGTCTTATGTTGTGGTAAGAGCTCTGGGCGACGACGTGGAGATCAAGTTTGACGGAGACACTAGTATTTATGTGGCTCTTGCTAGGAAGTTCAAAAACAAAATTTGCGGTTTATGTGGTAATTTCAATGGAGTTCCCGAGGACGACTTCAGAATGGCATCTGGATTGCAGGCAAAGACCACGAATGATTTTGGTAATAGCTGGGCAATGGCTAAGCCGGGGAGATCCTGCGCAACTGTCACTGCAGACCTCGCTGACATCTGTCAAAATGCTGGAGATGCAATTCGAGACGCTGCAAGACGCATGTGCTCAGTTCTCCTTGAGGATGCATTCAAACCCTGTCACAACAAAGTCAACCCAAACGATTTCATTCAGAAATGTGAGGAGGACGTGTGCTCGTGCAATTTCACCCAACATTCAGGGTGTGCCTGTGAAGCACTAACTCAATATTCTCGAGCATGCGCAAACATGAAGGTCACATTGAACTGGAGAAATAACCATCTATGCCGTAAGTACATAACAACACACAGAAAGAAACTGGGGAAATACGTTTCTGGAATTTATAAGAAGTTAGTTTTAAAAAGTTGCAAATGCTTCACGATGGAGAATTTGTATAATTTGTTTCCAGATAAAATTTTACTGACGTCTGGGTTAACTCAGGTTATGCTACCAACGGCATTTTAAGAGGAATGAGATGATTTTCATACCTAATATTTAGATAAAAAAAACCGAATGTTATTTTGGGAGTTGCTGCAGATAGAAATTAGGAACGAATATTCTAATTGTTTTAGTAGAAATCTCTACGAACCATTGAAAGGAATCTTAATTTTAAAATATTTTTCTAAAGTTAAATCTTTAAATGTTGATATGTGTCTCGGAGAGCGTCTGTTGCGTGATAGATTATCAGCGCGATATCAAATTGCAGCATTTGCATTATCTAGATAGTGACTTGACTAGACTTCTACTATATATGTATATTGACAATTGTTGATCTTCTTGCTAGGATTAAGTGACAAGGGCATTATCATCTTTAGTAGTAGAAATGAGTATAGGTTAAAGATGATATTAAGGTGGCAAGACAGATAATGAGTAATCAAGATGTTATTCGGAATCCTTTTATTTCCCAGCTAAGAAGTGCGGCAATGGTAAAATGTACAGCGAGTGTGGACCTGCCTGCCCCAAGAGCTGTGATTCCAACGAACTCCAGCCCACTTGTATAGAGACATGCATTGACGGTTGTCACTGTCCAGCTGGTACCATTCAGAGTGACAGTGGGTGTGTGGCCGAAAGTCAATGTCCTTGCAAGCATGAAGAAAACAACTATGCGAGTGGAAGTACAATAAAGGTTGACTGTAACAGCTGGTAAGTTCAAGTACCGTTTGATAAACAAAAATAATAACATAATTCAGCATTATACTAATATTTAACAATAATAATAAAATTAATATATTTAACAATAATAAAATTTTTATTGAGGAGGCTTTGTCATTAAATGGTGATTTTCACAAAGGTCCTAACAAATAAACATAATTTATAAAGAATACTAACATATAAACAACAAAACTATTTAGATAAAAAAGAGACTAAGTTTAAACTAGGTGTTTAATTCAAAATAAAAAGGGAAATAAGAACCTAGTATAAACATTTAGAAAACAAATTTCTCTTTAAAGTAACTAATGAGAGGACATCCCTTACTTCAATGTGTAGGTTATTCCAGTCTTTAATAGCCAAGTAGTTGTTCTAATAAAACTTTACCTACCCAGTGACATAAAGTGGGGCAGAAAGAATGTCTAATTAAGGACGTTTAACTTTTCACCGTACAAAAACTTTAAGTGCACCATCACAAAACGAACGATTTGTCAGTAAAGTTGTGATGTTTGGTTTCCAGTTCAAGGTGATTTGTAAGTGTCTTGGTTTTAGTCTTCAACTGATCTGAGTTTGCCTCTTTTGTAAACATTGATTGTTGGAGTACATTTAGAGAACTAGTTTATATGTGTCGTAAATAACCCCGAGTCATCCAAATACAAACCGCTAACGACTATACTTTATTCGTTTTACCTTTTAGTACCTGCAAAGGTGGTATTTGGGATTGTACGAAAAACAAGTGCTCAGGTAGGAATTTGTTCCTTAATATTTAGTCTAATTGTTATGAAACTTAATCTAATCATGCAAGTTGATCGAATGTCCTTTCTTTCCAGCAACGTGTTACACATACGGTGATTCTTACTACGTGACTTTCGATGGCAAAGCTTACTCGTTTGAAGGTAAATGCAAATACAAACTTGTAGAAGACATCACCGACACATTTTCTGTTATGATTGACACGGCTACCTGCTCTGTGGACGGTCGCAGTAGCTGTGTGAAATCGGCCCAGATTTCGTACAACAACATAACCGTTGACCTTGTTTCTCAACACCCACTCAAAGACACGGTCACTGTCTACCACAACGATATTGTAAGAAACGGAGAGAAGCATCTACCAATGCCTGTTTATGACAACCAGAGAGGATTCATATTTAGAAAATTGTCAACGTACCTTGTAGAGTTTGTCAGCGATAACGGAATAAGCGTCGTTTGGGACGGACAGACCAACTTGTATATTACTCTCAGTCCACAACACTCGGGCAAAGTTCAGGGTTTGTGTGGAAACTTCAACTTTAACACCAAGGATGACTTTGGAATCGAAGATTCTCCTGTAAGGTTTGGAAATAAATGGAAGGATTCCCAAAGCGTCTGTCCAGATGTCACAGCGAGAGTAGGATTAACGCACTGTGAGCTATACCAGCAGAATCAAGTTTATGCCGAATTACAGTGCAGCAAACTGGAACAAGCGCCTTTTACGGCGTGTCATAGCTATGTGGACCCGATGCCGTTTGTCGAAAATTGTAAGCAAGACGTGTGTGCATGTTCTGGGAAGAGAAATTGTTTATGTCCGGTGTTGGAGGCGTACGCACACCAGTGCGCGCGTCAGGGTCTCGCTCTGAATTGGAGAACAAATGGAACGTGTTGTAAGTAGATTGCCTTTAGTAGTAATAGATTACAATCTTGCTGTTTTAACGAAATCCGCTAATTATTGGTTGACGGCTATTCTTTGTTCAAAGGCTAAAACAAAAGCCTTGTATGCTATTCAGTTGGTTTTGGCACTCTTACTATTACAAACTTCGGTCGCACGATTTCTCGCAAGTGGGAATGTCGGTTTCATAAACAGGTTTCAATAT
Organism: Antipathozoanthus remengesaui; assembly: GCA_025434805.1. Classification (NCBI taxonomy): domain Eukaryota; kingdom Metazoa; phylum Cnidaria; class Anthozoa; order Zoantharia; family Parazoanthidae; genus Antipathozoanthus; species Antipathozoanthus remengesaui. The sequence goes on from JANSTR010154318.1 coordinate 5,602, forward strand.
TTCGTTTTGAGTTCGTTTTTAAAAGAAGGTTGAGAGTATACAATTATAATGATATACTGCTATTTACAGGCGCACGAGCATCCAAGTACTTCTAGTTGAAATTAAGAGAAGAAGATCAAAGTCCCACCAGGATACAAATTACTTTCTGAATTACCGGTAAATAGTGCAATTCGCCTTCGCTTCTTGGAACTCTTCAACCCATACCATAAAGACAGAGTCAAGTTCTTTATTCACCTTTAACACTTCACTTAAAACATTGTTATTTAAGAACAGATACCCTTCGTCATCATATCTATATTTTTTATAAGAGCATAGAGATTTTCTTTAATGCACAATCAAAACTCGTTTCGTTGTTCTTCTTGTTCTTGAAATAATAATATTAATAATAATAATATGATACTGATAGGGTTCGTGTGTCATATATAGCGTCCCAGTGTCCGCATGGTATGGTGTTTAAGAGTTGTGGCTCTTACTGCTTAACCTCGTGTAAAGACCTGTCAATGAGAAACTCGTCCTGCCAAGAAAAGTGTGTCGCTGGATGCCAGTGTCCTGAGGGACATCTATTTGATGCAAGAGAAAACAAGTGTGTGAAGATTTCATACTGCCCATGTTACGATGACAAGGGGCAGCACTATATCTACAATGCCCACAAGCACAGTAAATGCAATGATTGGTAAGATAGCGACAAGTCAATCTTTTTATGCAATAAATCTTAAACTATCTGTCGTTTCTCTTTGAAAACAATAGCTGTTGCTAGTAATCTAGTTTGGGATTCTCTAACAGGAAGAGTAATCATTTTCGTGGTTTGGGAACAACTACTGAAAGTAGTGATTTCTTCTTTTCTTTCTGTATCATTCAACCGTTTTATTACATACCCAACTCGTACATTTAAAATAATGACAGAACAATTTGTATTTCAACGTTGACGATTTTTCACGCTGTATTTTGAAACCTGGTATTCAACTTGTTAAACTGAGTTAAGGTTATTGCGTGTATTTGTAATTAGGCTTATTGTTTATGCTGTTCTTGTTAACGTTCCCGTCATTGTTGATTTTAAAAGATCTGTATTTCCTGAGAGTGTCCTATGTACGGTTCCACTGGAATCGTCACAACTTCAAGGGGCAACTTTTGCGAATGAGGCCACGCAGCGAACGTCCAGGGGGTCTAAAAAATATTGAAATCTGAAAGCGTTTAAATGCCATTTGCATCACTCTCGGACAAAAAAAGGATAGTTTTTGCTTTAAATATGAAGAATCAAAAAGTGTACAGTGTAGTCTTATATTTGGATCACCTGTAAAAGGTTCAGTTGGCCATTAAGCCTCGCAGCGTCAAAACATAAATGTTAGCTTGATGAAGTCGACTTTCTGGTGTCCTATTGAGGCCTAGTAGGGATTCAAGATTCTTTTAAGAATCTTAAAAAGTAAAACCGGACAATCCCGCCTAAATCGGAACGGTTGAACACTCTGATATCTATAAAAGTCAGAATAGATCACAGAGCTGCATCCGATTACAGATTCTATTCGATTATATTCCAGTAAGGAACTACTGTCGTCAGCGGTAATGTCCCGCTCTCTCAAAACGTGTCAAAATCCGGAACAATTCTTGACAATTAATGCTTCACATCTAAAGAAGCTCCTTTGATTAAAAATGTATTGACTGATTTATTTGTTGTACTTTCCAGTGTCTGCAAAAACGGTCAATTTCTCTGCACAAACAAGGAGTGCAAAGGTAAGCTCATGCAAAATGTATGTGAGAACTGATGATGACTGGAAGTTTCTTTTCCGCTTTCCTGTTATCATTCAAATGAAAGCACTCTCAATCCAATAACCTCGGAATTACCTATATTACATTCCTGTTAGTCTCAAATATTGTTGACATTACTGTAATGGATAACGTTTAATTGGTTTTACCACTCCAAGGTGGACAGAGAATCTTAACAGGTCTCACGACCCAATTGACAAAGGTCTCCGAGGGCCTACGGTTTAACGTCCTTATCCGGGAAGACGTAAAGGTCTAACCATTTGCAGATGTTAGAGCAAAGGCAGCACCTTCTCCTCAGTTATTTTAAGACCCTGAGTGTTAGCCCGACCGGAAATCGAACCCGGGTCTGTGCTAACCAGGCGGTGGTTGTTGTTTTCCTGACTGTCGTTGTCGTTGCTCTTGCTGTCATTTCTGTTGTTGTCATGTTTGTTTTGGTTGCCATTACTTATTGTTCTTGTTGTCGTAATTATTACCGTTGTGGATGTTTTTTTTCGTTGTTGTCATTGTCGTTGCTATTGTGGCTGTTGTGTTTAACAGTTTTTAAAACAGTTTATTTCCACATTTAAGATAATAAAGTCTAATAAGACAACAGAACAGTGTGGAAGGTACAAGAATACAAAGAGGGTTAACGAGTTCCTGCACCACCTGTGTTCGTTGTTGGTAGTTGTTTCCATTGTTGTTGTTGTCAATATTGACTCTGTTGTATTTACCTTGGATTTCCCTGCTTGTACGAGAATGTTGTAGTTCGCCGGAGGAGGTGACGGATGTCGCCTGAGAACTGAGAACTCGGGGAAGTATTCATGGATTCTCTTCGCTACAGAGATGTTGGCCAGCAACATAAACTCTTCCACTAAAGAATTGGTTTCTCTGTAAATAGACAGTTGTACTTCAATATTAAAATAAAGTACGTTTACTTGTGTGCGTGTGTGTATTTGGACACTCAATTGATCTTTCCTGTTTTTCCCGGCAGTTTTCTTTTCTACCCTATGGTTTTCTAGTAGCTTTTAGTTAACATGTTTTGAAATATTACTTCAATTTGCCTCTTGGCTTTTTCTGAATACATTCGATCATTACCAAGGATAGGGTTTTACTTTATTATAACAGAAACAAAAGCAGTATTTACACGGAAAACAAGTACTTGAGAAATTTCTGCAATCCGATTGGTCGAGAGCAGTGGTATTTCAGCGTAATTCTGAAATACCCACATGTGAAAATTACACTTTCTCGTCATTAAGCCAAGCAGCGAGCGCTCGCCATCTAGTTTCCCGCCATGCATTAGGTGACGTACGTTCGCCAACTGGTTTCCCACCATTAAATGACGTGCGCGCGTTCGCCAGCTAGTTTCCCGCCATTAATCGACGTGCTCTCACGAGCAAATTTCCCGTGACAGTCTCAGATAAAGTAAAACAGATGCTGTTGCAGAAATTTCTCAGGTATTAGTATAAACAAATAATAGCATGATTTGTACGTGGTATTTGGCATAAATACAACTCATGATATTTCAAAGTTGCTCGTAGACCGACTTTGAAATATCACTCGTGGTATTTATACGAAATACCACTACAAACCATGCTATTACCTATACGAATAATGACCACACCAAAATGTTCCCAGATAAATTTGAGGAAAGTCACCGAGTGCGAGTACTGTAGAAGTAATCGTTTAGGAGTAATAAACGATCAAAAACCCCCAAGTCTGAATAGGGTTAACGATGAAGGGAAAGAAGGGAAGCAGATCTGATTGATCACCAGCTCGGTAGTGGTCTTACTGGGGATGACTTATTCTCGTTCAATTTTTTAATTAGTTAATCCAGGACTATTGTACTTTTTACCTTTTCAGATGGAAAACTTGAAGTTCCAATCAAGTGGAAATAAAGCGTTGAAACAAACGAATTTTAACTGCCTCACAAATCTTTCCACTTACACAAACGTCAAAGAAAAACTTCTGATATTCGATTGTTTTGAGATGTAAGAAGAAGTTCTGTTCAATAAATAAAAATCTACTGAAACGTTGTATGGTTCTTACTATTCAACTTTGGCGTTAAGTATCGAAAGAAGTAGGGCATGTCCCAATGTTATTTCTACAATATGAAATATCCCAAGACCTTCGGTCCACGTGCATAATAACATGGTTAATGGCAGACGGTACAGAAAGTTCTAACGAGATACTCTCGTACAATAATATTTCTTTCTACTGTCAAGGCGGTGATATTTTTGAAATACCTGAAATTGTGATGATCTAGTTTTAGGTAAATTCTGTATATTTAGATAATTTAATAATCCAGGCTTGTACCCAGAGCAGGTACGATGGTTGAGTTCGGTACACCCAAGGCCGAATGATATCTTTACTGACATTTGATGTTTTTCGGATTGATCGTCACTAAAAATACAATTAATAACTGATTCTAAAGGGAACAAACAATATTATAGTCGATGTGAAAAAAAATTGTCATATTTAGCAAAATGCCAAAATGGGAAATACTTTACTAGTATTATACACTCTGATTTTCTCTCCAATGGCGTTTAAAACCAAGCTAAGGAAATACGTTTTCAGTCAAACTAGAAGGCTGGCACCTTCGTCGCTCGGTTGTGCTTAAGTCCCCCCACCCCCCTCCCCCACCAAGCTTTTTAAGGCTTCCTACGACTCTGCAGTTGTACCAAATTGGGAGAAACTACACAATACTACATGTTGCTACATAGCAAACTACTAAATATTACGAAATTGCATGCATTGAACTGATTAGCAATGGCTGACCGAGTTTTGACTCTACGCCTGGAAGACTGGGTTAAGAAAACACATAACGTAAGATGTGGTGGTTCTTCCATATCATCAGCTGGGCTTAAGAGATGAATGTCATCGCTAATTGTCTCTTAAGTTGGGCCGCTGACTGAGGAGATTTTGAAAATCCTCCGGACGAAACGTTTCCTATTGTGTACGCATTGAGTTGTCAGTGCCGTAAAGATGCTTGCATTCTTCAGTAGCGAGGAAAGATTCTGTTATGATTGTCGGTAAATATAAAACATATGTTAGCAAACGGCAAAATTATTCTAGGGCGCGTTCGATTTACCCTATTCCGGAATAGGAATATGTGGAATAAAAACTTTGAGCGACTCAATGAACTACTATTCCAAGGTAGAAATAGAAAAAATAGCATCTTGGTTTATAAACTTGTCCCAATTGTTAGTTCTACATAATTATTTCGATGCTCCG
>JANSTR010154329.1:0-10572 GCA_025434805.1 Antipathozoanthus remengesaui
AATACTGCCGACTCGTAATTTAAATACCCAGCCATATTGGCCAGTCAATCGCCTAATAAGATATATTTATTATATGGCCAAGATAGTACGCGCGCTCTGATTGGTTCTTGGCAACAGAAGATTTTATGGTAAATAAGTAGTATTTAGTATTTGGTAGTAGTATAAGTATATGGCTTTGTTCATGATCATACAGAGCAAGCGGAAAAAGGTCAACAGCATAAAGGGAGATCGTTTGACGCCTATATACATTGTGACAGCTGGAAAAAACAAGTAAATCTTGCAATGGGGAATTACAATCAACTTCTCACATATAATATAGCTAGATATAGTGATGGATGTTCAAATATAAGAAGACAGTATTAATTGATGTTTGAATCTCACCACCAGGGTGACATCCAGCCAGTGCCAAATCGTCCAGAAGCTCGGCGAATGCTCACGAGTGGACTGTAGTGACGCTCAAGTTGAAGACCAAGAACTGAATCTGAGTTGGAATTTCCGCTGAGGTCCACAACTTCAACAAGTTTCTCTCCTGCGTCGAAGCATAACATATGATCTGTTAATACGTACACTCATCCATCTTCCTTTTATTTTGAAAAAGATTCTTCGTTTTATGTCATACTACTGTATGGACTGAAATCAACCATAGTTCTTGACAGTAACTATAGACAAATAGTTGTCTTACCTAACAACTTTCCATTAGCAATATTCAGTTGGTGATCGATCAGGTTGTCCACAGAGTTAATGCGTCTTCCAGCTGCGCTCAACAAACTGCTCGCCGATGACAGTCTTGCTTGTAAGGACTTGCTTGTCTTTCCAACTGAAAACATGAAATTCTGCCACACAGGTTTCCACAGCTTAGGCGCTAAGTATGATGGCTTAAAATCATCACTACTGTTGACGAACGGGTGTGGTTTATCGCTGCCGTCTATCACCTGTAGCTGAACATTTGCGCTTCCGCCATCGCCTCTGTTTCGCGCTCGAAACACTCCGCGCCCATAACTACCTGGTGGTAGGATGCCAGCTGGATCCTCTAGTGATGTACCAAGAAACAACACCGTCTGTGAGTACGAACCACTGGGTTTGCCATCTTGGATAAGGCTTAGCTCGGCTATTCCGCCGGTTCTCAGGAGCAGCATAGGGCTCAAGATATCACTATTACCACTGTTCTGATAATCCACAGTAACCAATCCGGTCTCCCTCGGCCTCATCGATCGCGGAAGCTTTACACTAACCTGCAATTTCCCCGGAATCCCTTCGGTTATTTTAAAGCTGTCAGTCGAACGTGTGAATTTCCGAGTGGATATATCTTTCATCTCCACATGAAAAGTTGACCCAATTGGCCAACCTGAAATATTAAACGACGCATATACATCTGTAGAACTCAATCTGTATACTTTACGCGATTGAATGTTGTGAAAGTTGTCAGATTTATTTATCAGCTGAACTTCAAGATCTTCACTAAAAAGTGTTCCCTCGAGATGCAGTGTGACCACACCTAACGGTGCAGCCTCAGCTGGTGTAACTCGCACAATTTCAAATTTCGCCAACTTTGCACACAGTTGGGATGTAACACCTGACTTAGCTCCAGTGTCCGTGCGTTTGATCAGCACGTAATAGTCACCAGACCGAGTTGAAGAAACCATAGTTTTCTGATCTGCAGACATAGTAAACTTAGAAGTTGAGTCATAGTTGTAAGCAGTTGCAGGTTTGTTGTGTTTCATATACAGCTCGTGAACAGCCGCGCTTGGTTTAACACTGACTGTTGATGTCACAACAAGCGTTGCACCTTCTGGAACGTTACCTATTATGTATGCCATTGGTCGTTTGTTAGGTTGCAGCGTGACAGTCACGCATCCGTCAAGACCCAACCTTGGATACGTGACATTCATCGTTCTGGCACCAACACCAATATTATTTTCAAGATACAAATCCTGAATATTGCTCCGAGTCTTCACAATGCTGCGATAGCCGCTCTCAGCAATAAGTCCTACTTCACTGTCGATGGCGTATCGTTTGTCTGGGCTGCTGCCATAGTTATATGGTGCAAGGGAGACAAACGCACAGGTTGGGTTACCCAAACTAACATCATCAATTTGCCATACGTCATCCTCTGACAGGTATACTGTGTCGCATTTGTACCCCTGGGCTTGCTTGCTGCCGTTGTTTCGTATCTCCCAGATAATTCGCACCGCTGAAGATTTAGATCACAGTATAAGATAAGGATTCATACAACTAGTTTAGATTCAGTAATATTACCACTGTAAACATGCCGACACGTCTATCCTTATAACTGCTTCTATCGTGTAGGTAAAACAATCTAGAAATAACAACATAAACTTATTATATAGACAATAGTGTTTTGCTGCAAAATACGCCACTCGTACTTTTCATACGAACTACATCCGGGACCTGAGTAGCATATTTTTGCATATCTTTACTAAGGACGATATCGATGACGTCACTTCCGATGTTTTTCCGCTCATTCTTGACGAGTTCCGTAGTTTTTGTTTGTGGATATGCCTATATAATAAGAAAAAAATTACACGTTGGCTTGAAGATACGAAGTTTATGTTCTCGTGTTAAAAATATTTCACCACTCGAAGATAAACTTCATATCTTCGCGCCACCATGTAATATCCTCTATGTATGTTTTTCAATCTCTGCAACAAAACGCTGGCTCGGTTTGCGTTAATGTCAATATCAAATACTCGACGAAATCAAACTCACATTTTGTCTGTTTTCCTACTATATTTCGAGTTACTATACTTGTTCGTTTTATTCATTCATTCGACCATTCATCATTCAATCATCTATCCATACAATCATTCATATATTCTTTCAACCATTTCTTCTTTCATTCATTTATTGATTCAATCATTCTTTCATTATCCATCCATATATGAAGTCTTGATTTCCCTACCTGCGCCGTATTGAAGCTGTCCAGAAGACGTGACGACGGACACAACTGCTAGGTCTGTACTTATGGTTTCCTGGACTTTAACCAAACCTATTGCCTGATTGTTACTTCCATCAATCTCGTAAATATCATTCCTAGAGTCCGCTTGCAAAATGAAGTAATACTGACTGCTGACGATGTCATATGGGATGAACACGTCTAATGATTCAGTGGTTGTGTCGTTACTTGAAAGCTGGGGCTGGAACTCTCTTGACAGCAGCTTCAGATCAAACGGATCAACTAGTACATCTTGACTGAGGAGAAGTGTCGCAAACCACTTTCCTTTAAGCTCACCTCTACCTATGTTCGCAATTTTGAAACTTATGGAATATGGTTGCCCTCCTCGTATTGTCAAGTTTGAATCGACAAACGACACCACAATATCTGGTAGCAATCCCTGTGATACGGTTACTGATGTAGTTGAACTGGTTGATGACTCCTTCGCCCTATTTTTGTTGCCCACATCAGTGAATACATAGAAGTACATTGGAGTGGAAATTCCATAGGGAATAGTAAGGTTTTGAGTGACGCTGTACGAGAGGTTGTGAGCAAGCCCTCCGGTATGTCTTGTTAACGAAAGTCTAACACCATTGTCCACCACCTCGTCTCTGTTCCTTCCTGGCGTGAAAAAACACGACTGGTGTTTAGTACAATTAATTTGCGAACTGATTGGCAATATATTAATAAAAGGATGTCGCATTAAAAGGAAATACAATCTAAGTTCTCAAAGAATTTACGGAAAACCAATACCTTTCAAATTTATAGAAAGACAAAAATACCTGTACATTACTGTCACTTTCAACTCGTGCTTTTTATATTAATTATTCCTGAACGGTACGATTTCCGTACGATTTCCGATGTACGATTTTTGATTTGTTTAGATTAATAAACGAGTTTCACCTCGCGTCTTGGGGCGAAAACGTTTGTTTTGTTATTAAAAAGAAAAAATATCGACGTCTAAATATTATGAGCTTCTAAAGTTTGTTTGAATGCAAGAAAATACGTTCTGAGATCAACGATGGAATTGGATTCCCGGTAATACTTTCTTTCACTCAAGGCAATCAATTTTGCGGCACTCAAAAATATGCTCTCAAAATTCTCGCCTTTAGTGCCGGCCGTTAGTTTAAGCCAGTTCTTTAAACAGAGATATTACCTTTAGAGCTGTACACATAAACAGCATCGGACCAAACACTGCGCTGGTCGTCATTCCAGCCCGTATTCTTCACGTCGTATTTAAAGGTAAATGACTGGCCATACGTCAGAGGACTAGGAATCTCGGAAAGAATGGTTACTGTAAGATCGGGCAAAGGAACAGGCTCAATGACTACTGCTTGCTGGGCGTAGTCAATGTTATTCCCCTCTCTAAGGATTTCAGTTATGCTATTCCTAGCATCAGTTACAACGATAACGTAGAATGTTCCCTGGATATTCTTTGGTATTGAGAAGGTCCCCGACTGGCTGTACTGTTGAGAAGCCCATAGCATCGCTTCAACTTGCACCTCATCTAGAAGATATACACCAAAACCCGATGTTGTCTCTTTAGAGGGTGATAACATAATTTTATCAACCCACCTGAGGCGCGAAACCATGCTGTTTCGTTTATTTGCTACCATCCATGAAGCAAACAGCAGTCTCCTGGAGTTGTCATATCGGTAAGATATCCCCAGGATCTGCAGGTCTGGTGATGGAGGCAACGTTAAAGATAATCGAAACGAAGCCATGTTATTGGACGTAGGGTTCATTTCCTGTACTGTACCATACGTATTCACCTGTAATACGAGATAAAATGTTCCACTAAACTCAGCAGGAAGTTTTATTGTAGCCTCTTTTGTGTAAGAACCTTGTACTTGGAGATCTTCCTTGATAAACGTGTCTAACAGCTTCACAGACTCGCTTGAGATGCCTCGAGATGAAGATATAAATATTGCATCGAACCATCGGTAACTCCTCAAACTTCCAGTACCACTGTTTTTCACGTTCCATTTTACCCTAATGCTTGATCCGCTCATAACTTCACTTGTATCATCCGCTGCATTAAAGCTCTCCACTGCGAGATCAGGAATCACTCGAGGAATGTTGATTTCCCGTGACACTGCTATATTGTTAGATGAATCACTTTCTACGATGCGACTATAATAATCAGTAACGACGTGAACATATTTTTTGCCATATATGGTCCTAGGAATTTTAAAACTGTTCATTCTCACGTTATAAGATTGCGCGGGTTGTAGTTCCTTTCTGTGAACATATCCGCCAATAAAAACTGCCGAATAACCCCCGAAAGACGTTGTGGGTGACAAATAAATCCTGTCTAACCAAGGAGCGCCGATAGTTCTTCCTTGACCACTGTTACGGACAGTGTAATTCATCTCGATATGTGATGACATTTGATCAGTCTTGACAGATGTGGCAACTTGTCCTTGCACAGTGAGATCAGGAAACAACTGACTGATGGTAACTTGCTTATGTCTGATGTTATTATTGTTATATCGGTATTCAAACACCAAGTTGCGATAATCTGTATGTACAGTGATGTTATACCGACCCGCTGTCATTTGAGGAGGGATGGTATACTGCACAGACCGAGAGTAAGTAGAGCCTGGGCCGAATGATCCTGAAATCCATTTAGTAGAGATAACCAATGACGATTTCGTTGACAGTTTGGTGAGGTACTGTGAAGTTAAAGTAACAATCAAGCTATAGTTACAGTAAATATGACTTACGGTGCTTGCAGAGCGATATGTAAGAAGTCTCAGAAACAATAAACAAAAAATATAGGCCACCACACCAGGAGCTATTTGAAGTCAAATACAGAACGTCGAGAAATCAAATCAACAGTTGTTCGTCTCGTCCCCGTTTACAAACTTAAAACTGTTTTAAAGAATAGAAGCATTATAACACATTCTTATCAAAATTCTCTATATTATTCTGAAAAAGGAATAGGAAAGAATAGAAGGAATATATATAGACTTCTATTGTACAACATTCGGATGAATGAAAAAAAAGTCTACTAACGATATTCCAATGTAAATAGTTGACTATGATTAGAAAACTGCAAAATTAGTTACAAAGTTTCTTGTGAAGTGTTTGGTGAAAAGAAAGCTAAAACTGCTTGAATAATAATACCCGACAACCCACCTCATCAGAGAGCAGCTTCAAGGAGTTACTGGCCTCGTGGTCTTTAGGTTTGATCCACAGATGGCTCTTATTATAACTGACCGTAACACGAAGATGGCAACTGGTACATTTACCCATAACTACTAGCGCGAGAAAACATGAAAACGATCACAAAAACGTACAGTAAGGATCTAAAAACCTAGCATACACAATGATACTAATGCATGGACACGTTTCTCAAGCAAAGGTCTTCCACGTTCAGCTATTCACTGAGTTAGGCTCGCAATGCATTATGGTCTAATGTACAGCCGCCATCTTTGTCAGTATGGTAGCTTACTTCCGTTGCAACTCCCTACCAAGTGCAGCGACTGTTGCGTGCTTGGAACGCCTGACTACATATAGCACTATTCCAGAATACTTTGCGCGTATATGAAAGATCTCAAAATGGCCGCCATTTTTAATTCCACTAGTCGGTTTTCAAAGAGGATTAATTCGTCATGAAATTGTCATCTCTGAAAACATTTATAAACTAGAGCTATATAGGGGTTGTCAAGCAACTCTTTTGTGCAGTTTATTAAATGGAACTTGTCTGTTTTATATTCTATTTTATCAAATTAGTACCTTCAAACGAAAAAGTACAAACAACAGCACTTCTTGTCACTAATCTCCGGACGTCGTGTGGGATAGTGCCTTTGGTCCAGATTAAGCAGCACGCACTCATTGGCTAACTATTAACACGTGATAAAGGTCCGTTTGCTTGGGGGACAGAATTGTAAAACCACTGGTCCTGTCGTGCTGCTCGATACGAGGCCTGGCTTAGTGCATGGTTAGGATAATCACTATTTTTTGCTATTATTGTCAAGCAGGTTGTCTTTCAGCCAAAATGATCATATAGCCCTGGTAACCACTTTTCATAAGTTGTGGAGCAGTTTATTTAATATCATATATAACAAGTTTACTTCACTGCACTGTACTAGAAACAGAACATTTTACTCACTATTCGATCACTCCACCATTTGTGAAATGGTTCACCGGCTCCTTGATTGGTCACAGTGTAACTAATACTTGCTACGTCACCAGAAGAGTAACCAGGCTTGGCCAGTAGACTGGAGACCACCAGATCTGGCGGTGGGCTAAGAGTCACATCAAGCGAGGTCTGCAGTGGAAACAATTATAAAAACTACATGTCGAAAGAAGTACTTAGGGTTATTTAAGGATGCACAGGACTAGTCTGCCTATCTTTTTGAAACTTGAATCAATTAACCGAACGTGACTTGACCGAGCCAGTTGTAATTATTGGGTTCCATTCTCCAATAACTACAGGTCAAGGTCGGTCTAGCCACTTGATAAAAAAACAAACTGGAACGTTTGTTGGACTGGGTAACTTTTAACGTACTGTTCCTCGCAGAAAAACGCAAACAAACCAAATATTCATTTTCTAAAAACTCTATAAATGTAGATTGTATATTAATTCTATAAGCATCTTTTTCGAAGTTATTGTAGCGAACAAAATTGTGCTTATTATCCAGAAAGTGATATCAAGCTTTTAAATCGTGCCCCCGATTTCATTTGAAATACTTCAATACATTTGCATGGTTTGTTGGAAGTTAGGCTGTCTCATATTAAGGCAGTTTCACAACTCGTTCAACCAACCTTAGAACAACTGTTATTTTCATGCACCAGGCGTTCCTAACCGGTTCAACCAATCTTAAAAACTTTTGAAATGTCATTCTCTACAAGGTGTTTATAACTGGTGTCAACTCCTCTCAGAAACCATTGTACTGTCATTTTCTACTAGGTATTTATAACAAGTTTATCCCACCTTAGAAGGCACTGTACTGTCATTTCCACTAGGTGTTCATAACAAGTATCAACCTACCTTGGACGCCATTGTGTTGTCGTTTTCCCTGAGGTGTTCGTACACCTGGTTGCTGGAATCCGTACGCACAAGAATATGAAACTTTCCAAATATGGCGTGAGGAATTTTAACTGTTTGTAACTGTGTGTAATATCCTGCTACTGGTAAGATACCTTTGCGCAGAAACCGACCAAGTACAGTGTCTGATGAATCTGCTCAAAAATAGAATAAATCGTGTTCAGAAGTTTCACATTTTTGTTGGCAACAACACTAATTTCTACCAGTAATAAAGGAACAATTTGCAAAAGTCTACAATTTAAAATGTGGCAGAGAGTAACTTTGGGAAGAGACGACATATATGTCGTGGCACATGTTTCAAAATTTGATCGTTTTTTTTCATTAACTTAATACATTGCAAGCTAGTTTCTTAAAACATTTAGGCCGGCGAGATACGAATATCAACTCAGAGAGCAATTGTTCAGTAGATGCCTGGAAAAATATAAAGATCTCACTCATTAGCAAGACATTCAACCTTTCAGTCCATTCATTCAACCATATGAATGTTTGCGGCATTTCGCTAGACAATGGCACTTGCAAACACAAAGAACAAAACTTGATTTTCAAGCGGCAGCAATTTATCATCCAATGGAATTAATGAACGTCTCTGATTTGCGTAATCACTCTGACTGCTCTTCCTAAACCCATCCATCTTTATAGTTCGAATCAAAGAAGAAACTTCAATTTTTATCCAAACCCAATATAAACCGTGAGCAATCTTCTCTTTCATCTAACGCGATACACAGCCTTGCAGATGCTGCTAAATAGTATTAAATATATTTGGCATAGATAGGATAATGTATATATAAAGAAGACGACGAATTGCAAAAATGTTCCTTAAACATATATTTGAAGGAAACTCGTAACAAAGAGAAACTCTCTCTCTCCCTAATTCTTGTTCTATCTGGATATGACAGCTCTAATAGTCAGTCAATAGCATAATGAACCAATAGTTACCAATTGTTTTGTCTGCAGAGAAGACCACTAAGTCAAGCCATTCCTTGTTCCCCGTGACACCGGACCCGTGATTCTCTACCCTCCAACGGACTTGCATCTTTGTACCTAGACAAAAAATCACGAAAGCAGTTTTATTGATTTCCATGACAAAGTCGAAAAGAGTTTCCTGTTCTTTTCAAACTAATGAGTTATTGTAGTACCGATATGCCACTTTTAGACAAATGGAAAAGGTTGTGGTTGTTTGTTAGCAAACGCTTTAGCTCGTGTAGCTTGGCAAGTCGCGACACTCCTAGTTAGTAAACGTAACAATCTAACTTTTGAACCAACCGCCTCATCCATAAAGTAGGCATTCCGTTGATCACGACCTATCTCTTTGCGAGATAAATGGGCTTTAACCCTTAAACATATAGAGGAGGGCTAGGGGGGTTATTTCGACCGCCATAGGCTTTTGGGCTTAAAAAATTGGCGTTTAAAGCTATTGCCACGAAACTTTCAGTAATTGTAGCCAGATTAATGACGTTAATTAAATTACGAAATCACGCATAAATTACGACAAAAATATGCAAATTAGGTTCATATTGCGAAAATTGCACATTTTGCAGAAAAAACGCATTCAAACTAATTCTTTTTCTCTTTTTATTGTCTATTTTTAACTGTAAGCTACTAAAACTTGTTTTTGCATGGTTTGTAACGTGATAAACGAAACATTAGCAATAAATTCAAATCTTACAAATCCAAGGTGGCCGAGTAGCGAAATTGACGTCAATGTCTCTACTCATAGTTACCATGGAAACTAATTAACAGCAACAACTTTGTACTACAAAAATTACGGGCGGGAGTCTAAATACCTCCCCCAGTCAACGTTATGTTATGTTTTTAACACATACGTTTAAGGGTCAAGTTTGACGCGGAGAAGAAATTTTTCTGTATCTTCTTTGACAGCGACAGTAGAGCATCTGCTCTGATTTAAACAGCGAAGATAAAATTCCATTCATTCTTACTTATCACCCGTGCAATTGGCCGACAAGAACATCATTCTTCGAAACTTCACGTTCTATAGTCAGGTCCTGAAACTTCATCCATTTTTTTCAAACCTCAACTTGTTTAATTAAACGTAATAAAATCTACCTAGTACTATCTCGTTAGGTTCTTCAATGTTCGTATAAGCAGTGCAAAACTTGTCGGTTTATTGTTAAAACCTAAATTGCTAGCCATGATCTATTGGGCAGCACTGTTCAGTCACGAGGACTTAATCACAACTGATATGGCAACACTCACCAGAGAACACAGTGGCTGGGATGACTATGCTTGTCACTTTTAGGTTTGGCGGAGGAGTTAACGCCACCTGAACTGGACTGGAACCTCGATTGAGGTTGTTTGAGCGATCGAGATCATCGATCTGGTGAAGATCAGAGTTAATATTGACCCTTTTGTCCATTCAATATAATACATTTATTGGGACTGAATCGAAATATTTTGATCGATTTTTGTCACTCAGCCCTATGAATTGTTATTATTATTATTGGTAGTGATTATTATTATTATTATTATTATTATTATTAGTAGTAGTAGTAGTAGTAGTAGTAGTGGTAGTAGTAGTAGTAGTAGTAGTAGTAGTAGTAGTAGT
>JANSTR010154340.1:0-10572 GCA_025434805.1 Antipathozoanthus remengesaui
GTCCTAACTTTTGAACCAGTTGACAAAACTCTATAAAGTGACCATTCATTTTGTTTGTCTTGAAGAGTAGATTCTCATGCAAAATGTTCATTGTTTCATGAAATTCAGAATTGGACCTTTTTCATAAAGTTTGATAATTTTACTTTTCAAAAGTCAGTGAGGGAAAGGGTCAAAGGCCAAATGGACAGACTTACTTTGCGCCATTTAATTATTGGAGTAAGGGATTAGTGGCAAAACTTAAGACATTCAAGATTAAAGGAATCTTTGCCAATACGCAACAGAAATTACACAAACAAAAATATATTTGCAATTTTTCCAAACAGACTATCTTCCTTTGCATTTTCCCCCACTTTCTGGTCAAGATGCACTGCCTGCAATTATATCATTCCTCTACTGCATACTGTATTAGTTGATGGTGCATTGGTCAAGTGGCGAACATGTTCATAGTTGTTAGAACTGACTCACTGGCTCAGAAGCATGGCAAACTTCAAAAGGGATGTACTATTATTATTGGTTTCAGGCCAGAGATAGCCCTAGAAATCTCTGCAGTGAGTCCCAGGACTCCTTGGTGATAAGTACTGAGTTGGGGTCTGACTTGTAACCCAATGGCAAGACACTTTACTCGACTTGCTCCTGTCAGCGGTCGAGCAGTTAGCATGTCTGAGTTAAACCCAGTGGTCGTGAGTTTAAACCCCATCCAGATCACTGTGTTGTGCCACTGAGCAAGACACTTTACCTGACTTGCTGCAGTCAGCGGTTGAGCAGTTAGTGTGTCACTCGTAACCCAATGGTCATTAGTCGAAATCCTGGCTAAACCACTGTATTACAAGTGTCATCAAGCAAGACACTTTACTCGACTTGCTCCAGTCAGCGGTCGAGCGGTTAGCATGTCTGACTGGTAACCCAACGGTCGTGAGTTCAAACCCTGACCAGACCACTGTGTTGTGTCATTGAGCAAGACACTTTATTCGACACGCTCCAGTCAGCGGTTGAGCGGTTAGCATGTCTGACTTGTAACCCAACGGTCGTGAGTTCAAACCCCGACCAGACCACTGTGTTGTGTACTTGAGTAAGACACTTTACTCGACTTGCTCCAGTCAGCAGTTGAGCAGTTAGCGTGTCTGACTGGTAACCCAACGGTCATGAGTTCAAACCCTGACCAAAACAATGTGTTGTGTCCTTGAGCAAGATGCTTTACACTTTCCCTACAAACAAGTTGGCTAAAAAATGGATCTAGCTCTGCTTATTTTATAAAATGTTGTTAGTTGTTACCTGCTGAAGTTCTGTTCATTGTCACATCAGGTGTGTCATGGTTCATGAAAACTGCAACCTTCTCCTCCTTTGCTGGTGCTATTGGCAGCTGCTTCTTTCCTTGTTCCGGTGAGATCTTTTCCATAGGGGGGTGAGCTTTCTTTGTGAGTTCTGATGAAGTCTTCCCTGCCAATGGGATGTTTTTCTTGGGAAATTCAGGTTTCTTGCCTTCAGGTTTTGGAGGCACAGGTTTCTTGTTAGGCAAGGTTGGCTTAGTAGCCATTGACGGTTTGGCAGCTGTTGGGATGGAAGGTTTCTTTGGCTCTGTTGCTGGTAAAGGTTTAAATTGTTCGAATTCTTTTTTCTTTATTGGTGATTGTAGTTTTGGCTCCATTTCCTCTGCAGCTGGAGGGATGGGAGGTGGCCTTTTGTCTTTTGGAGCTGTTGAAAATTTGCGAAAAAAATGATTGATCACTCTTGTATAACATGATAAGATTATTCTGAGTTCTTCTTCATGATATGAATAATAATATTTATTAAATAGCAAACACAGGATATTGAATTTCTAATAATCTGATTGGCTCTCTGCTCATGGTACAAATCATATATCCTGTAGTTTGTCCAAATATGGAGACTGGCAACTTTATCATGGAAAATGCTTCCTCAAAATGGCCAAAAACATGAGTCAGTAGAAAATAAAATGTTATTCCAGTGTTTCGAATTAAATGAATCAATTACTCCACTCACACTTGTTGGATATCAGAGCTTATGATAGCTGACTTGGTGCTTCACACCTTGTCTGCTATCCAAAAGCTCATATCCAATGCAAGTTCGTGGAATAATTGTTTTAAAAATCTGGCAAGCTGGAATATGTACTTCAAATCAACACATAATAGTAGTACCTTTATTTAAATACAGTATTATTAAAAAAAGAGAGACAGATCAATACACTCGTGTTTCTTTATCTCACCTTGTGTTGGTAGCAGAGGGACACCAGAGGCCTTCTTTGGTCCTGTTGGTAGAGGAGGGGGCTGTTGATACAATCCACAAGGAAAGGCACTATAAGTGCAGTGTTACATTCTACCTGGCTTAATACAGCTGGAAACAATGTAATTATAAGAAGAAGAACATCCCTATCCATCCAGTTAATATTCTAAACAGAAATGAACGTCCTTGGCTTGCTTATCGAGTCATTACTCCAAACAGAAACGAACATCCTTGCTCATCCAGTCATTACCCCAAACAGAAAAGAACATCCTTGTTCAACCAGTCATTACCCCAAACAGAAATAAACATCCTTGCTCATCCAGTCATTACCCTAAACAGAAAAGCACATCCTTGTTCAACCAGTCAATACTGTCTACAGAAAGAAACATCTTTGTTCAACTAGTCTAACATTTATAACAATTGGATCAATATTTGTTTTGGTTTTGTGTAGGGTTGGTTGGGTCTTTGGTACAAAAAATTACTGAAGTTAATTAATATAGATCTTGTGCAAACCTCCTTCTTCTTTTCCTCCTGTTCTGGGTGAAGCAGTTCCACAAAGTTTTCTGGGAAGAGTCCAACTTTCCCGTTGAGTTCTCCTTCCCACCAGCCGTTAGTTTGGAAGACTTCCTTGTTCAGTACAACAATTGTGTCGCCCTTGGTGAGCTTCAGCTCATCGTCATTCTGAGGTGCATAATCGTGCAATACTTTGGCTTTCTCTGTGGGTTTCTTGCCTAATGAAAAGCACCAATGAAGCACAATCAGTAAAAAATTGTCTGTCTTTTTAATGTGTTCTCTTTATTTTGTAATAATGGAACATGCAATAGTCTGGGGTCTGGCTACTTGAGGAATCAAGAGGATTTGTGGAGGGGGGGGGGTAGGGGGCAGCTGAACCACTTATCCTACACACCACCTCCAGCTTTTGCTTTGTCCCACTCCTAGCAATTTTAGAACGATCAGTAACTGTCTGTTATTCTTCTATTAATGAATGACTCTTAAAGGCATTAGTCAATGTAAACTCCTACCTCCCCCCCCCAGGGGAAAGGTGGGACATTAGCACTTACTTGTTAAAAAGGCAAAATGCCCCACCAATTACCTCCAGATGACTTGTCAAAATCCCCCACTAAAGATCTGTCCTCCTCCAAAAATTTTGCAAAAATTTATTAAACCCCCATCCCGTGGGGCTTGTTCATTATAAAAACAAATCCCCACTTTATATGCTCCATCTATGCCCCAGGATGGCTCCAAATGGCCTTGTCCCACTCCCACTACAATTGGTAATTTCCTGTTATTTTACTATCCATAAACGAGTTCTAAAGAACATGCAGCTGGATTACTGACGATTTAAGGGAGTGAGGGTGGAGACAACAGAATCACTTGCACCCACCCCCACTGCAGGGTTCCCACTCATAGGCCAGAAAAAAATTCCCTGACTTTTCACTGACTTGACAAAAAAAAGATTTTCCCTGACTCAAATCCAAATTCCCTAACTTTTCCCTAAACTTGAAGAAAAATCTTTTTTCCTGACTTTTCACTGAACCGTGGGAACCCTGCACTAGCTTTGTCTGTGTCCAGTCAAGTAGTTGGATTATTATATTTACCTCCTGGTGGAATAGGCGGCGCTTTTCTCTTCCTTTTATCCTCTTTATCCTCCTCCTTATTCTGAAAATAATGTTACATCATTGTAAATAACTGCTGCTTTAAAAGAGGTTACAAAAAATACCTCGTATATCTAATACAGTCAAACCTCTCTAAGACAGACACCTTTGGGACCAGCCTCAACTGTCCATCCTAGAGAGGTGTCCATCTTATAGATACTTGAGGTAAATTGAATTGGCTGAAAAACGCAGTGAGAGCGAAAGGGCAATAGTGAATAGTGCTGTTTCCCAAAACAAGGAAAAGAGAAATAAAGATTCTTCAGAAAATGTGCCTCAGCCCAAAAAGCAAAAGCATAGTTGAACTACTGAATTGCTAAAGAATGCTGTACATACAGCAAGAGAAATGATCATAAAAAGGCTGACTTGACTGAGAAATGCAATAACAGTAATGAAGATCAAATTATGTCCGTTCGGTATTTTAAAGTGTCCGTTGTCCGTCAGAGAGGTGTCCGTCTTATAGAGACTTAAAATACAGTAAATGACTGAAAAATGGCAGGGACCAAGATTTGGTGTCCGTCTTATGGAGGTGTCCATCTTATTTGGGTGTCCGCCTTGAGGGGTTCAACTGTAATTCCATATTGACAAGGAACCTCTTATATTTAAACCCAGTACCACTGTATATGTTACAAAACAGTTGATTTTGATGTGAAAAATACTCACACTGACAAAATGTACAACTTTAAGCTTACAAATTATAGACACTTGAAAGAAAATTATATCTGAAGTATTTATTAAAAAACTACAATAGCATTATTCCAAAATCTTGAACATAATTTTCAAGGTGTTTACAAATGAACTGAAGGCCACAGCACATGGAATTCAGTCAGTTAAACATGAGCTACATCTTGTACTGATTACAAACATTCATGACTGCCTTTGGCTTTTACAGCATACAGCATAGATCCATCCACACCTTTAAAAACTGTTTGAAACTGAGCTTTACATTTAAAATCCAGGAAATATTATAAATATGCAGTTTTCCTTGTCAGAGCAATCCTTGAAAACAAAACACATTTGAATGAGCAACCAAAAATCACCTGTTTAAAGAAAATAATGATAAAACTGCACCTATTTGTTTACTATTGAAAGACACTGGTCATACTGTGGTACATACCCTGTAAAACTACTCCTCTGTTAAATTGTAACATTTGAACTCTTAAAACTTGAGAGTGATAGCTTAAAATGAAAATTATGAATAATATATAACTACTTTGTTTCATTTTTGAATATTAAATGATTTCAGTCACTTGCTTAATATTCAGACTAACTATTCTCTTAATTAATGGGAAGAAAATTAAAAAAACAGTTTGTAATATTTAATCAAGAAGCACAGGAAATTAATAAATAAAACAATGTTCTATCTAAATTGATCTCGGGTCTGAGACTTTCCATAAAACTAATTAATTTTTTTTGGAAAAATATGCTACATGCAGTATATTGATCTTTTCTCTATTGTATGAATTAATTAATTAATTTTAAATATAACACTAAAAAGCCTGACCAAATAAATTATTCTGTTCACAAATAGTTATATGTAATGTTCATATTATTTACTCTGATTGACCAATAGAACGTACACATTATGCTTAGAACTTTCTAGACATTAGAATTATAAAATGTCATTACAACAAATATTTAAATCTCTTGGTCCTTTGCATTTGCAGCCAGCTTTCTCTTAAAATTAGGTGAAAATGGTATCCTGACTGCCAGATTTGTTATGGGGATATTTTCTTTGATGAAAAATGTTATTTTAGAGCTTTAGATCCGGGCCTGCTTGTTCGAAAGTGAATTAGCACTATTAAACCCAGGGTTAGAGATTAATCCACCATTGGGTTTATGGCCTTAGAAGCTGACTTGGGTTGTCATTCTGGAGTTTATATACCTAAATTGGTTTCCTTGTTCAAATTTCAAAGTGTTTTTAAAAACAATTCGTTATAAAAATTGAAATTTGTGTTCCTAGGAAAAGAAAGTTATTTTAAAGTATTGCCTAAACCAGTTCCAGATCAACAAAATAATTGAAAGCTGACTTTTAGTTTCTGGTACAAATGTAGATGTATGGCAACTGAATAAGCTGGTATTATTATAAAATACAATCCTAATCAGACAAAACTGTACTACTTGATATAATGGATGGGACAATATGCAAGTTGCAGGTTGAGCAGGTTAAATCTGCAGGTTGAGTTTGCAGGTCAAATTTGCAGGTCAGATTTGCAGGTTAAAAAATAATCTATTGTAACACAACTTTGACACTACTCAGATTGCTTTGATTGTGTAATCACTCTTGAATAACTAGTACATTCTCTAGTGAGTCAAATCGCATTTGACTCTTGTACAAACAACTGATAACTTGATCTCAAATGTTATTACAAGCATCAACAACTGTTTTGTGTGAACAACTGTTTTTCATCCCTCTATGGGTCAGTATTTACCAGCAACCAAGAAAAACTATGACATCATTGGTCCCAAAAATTAGTTTATAAATCAACGATAGCTAAATGCTTCACTCTGGTATCACATACATACACGCAAAAATCTGTTTCTAATCTGTACAGGCCAACATTTTGGGTATATTTACTGAAATTCAGATGCCATTTTAAAACATTTCTTTATTGAGCAAATTCTATGTAACTAATAAGTTACACACAAGATAGAATATTCTAATTACGTGAAGTTCTCTTCTAAAACCCTAACTAAACCTAGTTTCTAACTCTTGAACCAGTCGATGAAACTCTTACAAAGTGACCATTCATTTTGTTTGTCTCAAAGAGTAGATTCTCAAAATGTTCATTGATTCATGAAATTCAGAAGTTGGCAATCTTCATAAAGTTTGATAAATTTTCTTTTTGAAAGACAATATGGAAGGGTTGATTAATTGATTGCTTCCTACTAGACTGTACATATTTTGTATATTCACTTTACAATCAAATAATATTTGATCCTTAATTAACATTTAATAACAGTTATAAATGAATTGTACTGTGACTGTTCACAGTGCAGTCAGTCTCAGATCTAGAGTGCCACAATCAGTAAACTAATTAAATAACAAACCTGGGCTCTGTTATAAATTTACAATTTCATAATTGTATAGAGTTTTGTAGCTCCATGGAAAGTTCATAATTATGTACTGAACAAGACCAGTCCTATCAAGGAATGCACACGAGTGTATGATATCAACATTATATAGTGCATACGCAGTATATTAATAATTATTATATAATTATGCAGTATACTCTTCTTCCATCTGGACTATCAGTATTAAAGCCATTTGGTATTTCTGTTAATTGTAAAACTTTTATGTACATGTTATAATAAATTGTAATTCTCTAAATAACTGACCTACCTGAGAAAATGAGCCTAAGGGAATATTCATTCAAATCTATCACTTTATACACAACTCCAGCTTAGTTTCTTGTGCCCCTACTGAGACTATGGTTACACAATACACTGCACCAGATGGTACTGCTTTTCACAGTAATCTGAACCCATTCTCAGATAAGGATCTTGTCTTGTGACACCAAAAGCAAACACAAGACACAAATGTTATTTTACTGATCAGACCTTCTTTTCATGTATGTACATGCTTGTGTCTTCTAAAAATAAAAAAAATCTGTTTCCTTAAGCCTAGTTAACCCCTTACCTCCCACAAAGATTTTCAAACTCTAGCTTCTTAAATTACATTGTACAACATCAACAAGGAATACTAGTTGATTGATGACAGTAAAGACCTCAAATTGCCATCCAGTGCAAAGTTAAATCTCTAACTAAGATGAATATCAATTTATTAAATTTTTGAAATGTATGAAGATATGTGGACACACCATTTGACATAATTCAGTATTAGGAAGAAAAAGGTTGTGGTTAAAGGGCACATACTACATCTATTTTAAATTACCAGAATAAAATGAATGATATGAATTTATCATTCCACAAACAATTGGTTTTCAAGATATTTAAACTATTTCTTGAGCTTGCACCCAAGTATGTTAAGACTGGGTTGAGAATGACAAATTCAAAAACAAACAGAAAGACTATTTTTTCCCCTATACATCATTCTGCAATATCTTGTGACTTACAAATTATAAATTCTTATAAAAATGTTGATATTGACAGGAAAATGATCAATCATGATTTTAACTCTTATTAGTACATACTGTAGATCAGTTTTTATTAGTTGCAAACCACACATGGATTTGCCATACAGTACAGTGGAACATATTAAATTATTTGTTTCCTTCAAATGTAATCTGTAGGCAAAAGGAAACAGACTACTGTCTATCAAAAGTGTCTCGTAATTCAAATTTGTAGGGCAGAATGCTTCATGATACAGCTATACCTTATACTAAGTGAATAAACCCTTTCTACGCTTCTTGTATTGAGCTACAGTTTACAGGCGTGTCAAAAAAGTGAACATTTGCCTGAGGCAGAGCCAATTTATTTATGATTCAATAATAATGGAGTGGCATAGCACGAGTAATGATTTTTTTAACTCTTTGTGTTTGCAATATTGAACTTTTTACTAGCTCTGTCTTGTTTTCTTTTGTTGCTGTTCCAAACCTGATAGTTGGTCATTTTTTTGTAACAAAAATGAAAACAAAACAATTTTAATTTCTTGCCACCGGTTACAGATATTGGCCAGGCTGTATAAGAAAAATAGTGGTTCTGTGAGCATGCATCACATGATTGATTCTGACCAATAGTATCACACTTTCAGTACATTGTTGAATTCTAATTATTATTACAAACAGATCATATGCAGGTTGGTGGCCCATCTGACCAAATAATATACCTCACTGGAGACAATTCTTTTCAGCCTGAGTTGGAGGCTTAGTGGGATTATAAAAAACAACAGAAAACTGGAATCCATAATGGATGAGGCCTGGCTCAGTGGGTTGGTGCTTGGACTCGCGATCTCGAGTTTGATCCCAGTCACCACTCAGAACTATGTTCTAACCCCAAGGCCCAGAGTTCCAGCCCACCTCTTGTCACACTAAGTATTTTGCCAACTGGATTGTCTCTTGCCAGTTGAGGTTTTAAAGATCTATAATTTCAATTTGTTGTTAAACTTTTCAGTATTTTGTAGAACACCTGAAAACTAGCTGGTTAAGTTAAGTGTGCTTCCATGTAAAGACATAAATTTATATTGATATATAATTACATATTATAATTATATTAATTTCTAATTTTCATTTTACCCTTTTAAGCTTCAAACTCAAACTGAATTTCAAATACCAATAGACAATAATTGTCTAATGAACTAATGAACTTACCAAATATTTAGACTGCAAGATAGAAGATTTACATTGAAGATGAATAGCAAAATTCTCTCAATTTCAACTGAGAACTATTTAGGAGAGTTTAGCAATACATCATATGCCATTTTTGGAGCTGCAAGGGGAAAGCTGAAAGACTAGATAGTAAATGATCTTCTCACCTGCATTAATGGCACATGTTTCAAAGCAATCTTTTCTTGCGCTGGTGGAGTCTGGGTAGGGGCAGCTGGTAATTTCTTCTCCACTTTCCTTAATTTGGCTCCCGAAAGAATGTCTTGACTAATGATATTTCCGAAACCCACTCCTCCAAACTTTGACCTCCGTTTGTCACCTTCCTCCTGCTGCTCTGCAGCTGCGTCAATACTATCCTCAGTATCAACCTTTGTCTCTGATTCTGTAATGTCATTATATAAGGTATCTTGTTGTGTCTCTACAGCAACTGGAGGGGGAACTGGTATTACCAAGAGAGAGAAATGTTAAATATTGTACAGTACATATATAAACTGCATCATTTTAAGTATTAATATATTTTCACTATTTGGTATTTGAAGACATGTAAATATGGAGTTTCTTCTGCAAAAAAGTACCGTTGCCTGGTAAACTTAACCCTGTGTAATACTTTAGTACTAGTTTACACGTACCTGGTTCAGCCGGCAGTGGAGCTGGAGGCCTCTCTGTTTTAACTTGGCCCACTGCAATTGCTTCCGCTGGTTTTTCTTCTGGTAACAACTCACAGAAATTGTCAGGGAACACACCAGTCTTCCCCTTCAGAACACCTTCCCACCATCCTGGCTCAATCTCTGATATCACATCAACCACATCATTAATTTGCAAGGTGAGCTCGTCTTCAGCAGTTGCTTCATATGGAAAACGGGCAATGGCTTTGCGGCCAGCAACATTAGCTAGATGTACCAATATTAAAAGTCATTAGTATATTGCACTCAAAACACCCAAGTAGACTGCCTAGATTATATGAAAATGTATTATTATAATGTCAAATGTTTAATGATCATAATATTAATAGACTAGTAAACATAAATGTTATTAAGGTCCGACATTTTGGCATTCCTACTGATGTCACTGTGAAGGTATAACGGCTAATTAATCATTGTGATTAGTAGTAGGAAATAATATTCTTTTTTGCAAGTCTTTGTATACCAAAATCTTTATTGATTAGAATTATAATAGTAAATATTATACTCTTATTAACCTAGTGCGAGGTCCGTACTGTAATTTACGTGCCCGAGTTTTTCTTATGGACCGAGAGGGCAGCTCGAGGTCCATGAAAAAACAAGGGCACGTAAATTACGGTATGGAATGAGCAAACTAGGCTAATAAGATGTTTATTATATGGCCCTCTGGTATTCCTGCCGGAAATGTGAGAAAACAATCAATGAAATGGAATTAAT
>JANSTR010154351.1:0-10570 GCA_025434805.1 Antipathozoanthus remengesaui
CTATAATGTCTAACCAACTTAAGTGATTTACCTTTTGATTGTTTAATTTCTTGGCATATGAAATTGACTAATGATATGACATGAACTTGGGTGTGATCTTTTGATTCTAAGGGCAGGTTTGAAAGGATACATGTACTCATTCAAATCAGAAAACAAATTTGTAGCTAGGGGTTGGTTTGTGAAAGGCAGGACAATGCTATCCTAGAGGCAGGCTAAATGGCTTTGTTTAGGGTTATCCCTGGGATGGCACTATTCTGCCTTTCAGGAACCAGGCCTAGGCCTGGTCTCCAATAACTATTAGAGGAACGGAGCCCTATTTGAAGGGTAAGTGTTTTTTTCTCAAACTACCAAAAAGATATAAATTCTGTTAGGCATTTAACTAGACACTGTTCCTGGGGTGTTCCTTGTGTACTGTATACACAATGTGACCTTGGGGCTATGAAAATGTATTCCTGGGAGAGAGGAGTAGGGACTTTGCCCTGAAAAGATTTTGGTTTACTCCACTGGTCTTGGTTGAAGCCTTTACCATGCAAACCAATGAACCTGATAGTCAATTAAGCTTCAGAATTAAGAAATCTTTTTTGTTTCCAACCTTGATGGGCATTACATTGTTCAGAGCATGGCATTTTGTTCCCTACGGCTCAACTTCAGGACTTTTTAAAAACCTTGCCCACTATGGAAACTCTTTTATAAACTTTTTTCAGTGCAAAGCCTCTGGGTTGTGATAAAACAAAAAGGTAAAAAATGTACATGTACGTGAAAACAAAAGAAGGTGAGAAGCTTAAAATGGAAAATTACTAGGAGAGAAATCAATAATCTTTTCAAAACATTTGTTATTGGGGTAGGGAGACCTATGCTGCTTTGTATGGAAGTCAACAAAGAAGTCAGTTGATCTAATAAAGCCTCGTGTCTATCCACCATGCTGCTCGTGAGCCGAGCAACCACTCATCAGAGGCGTAACCACACTTCGGCAATAACTGCGGAGTCCTGGGCTCCAAGATTTTATTGTGCAACAAGTTTTATATATATATGGGCAGACGTTTTATATATGTGTGACCAAGATGTATATATATGTAGCACAATAACACAAAAGGGGTCTCCTGAAGAAACCCAGCCTTCCTCTTTCAACTCTCAAGGATCCATCCTGTTGCTCGGAGATTTGAATGCGCGAACTGGAAAGTATAATGACCATCTGGATTTCACAGATAAGGACTATTTGAAAATAGATACGTTTGAAAGCGCACAGAATATTTCAAATGTGATAACATTTTAAATAGTCACGGAAAAGTTACAGTATACTACAGATTGGCAAGCACTTTGAATTAAATATTTTGAATGGACAGAAAAAAGGAGATTCCCTAGGAAATGTAACTTTTCACGGAAGAAATGGTGTCAGCACCGTTGATTATATTATATGTGATGAACTCTTATTTCAAAACATAGAATTTTTTATGGTTAAACCTCTAACAGCTATTTCTGATCACAGTCAAATTGTTGCTTGGAAAAGTTACCAACACAGTTTATTTGGGATGATGAGTCTGCTACTCCTTTTAATCAGGCATTATTGTCACCAAAAACTCGAGCTATGGTTGCAGATTTTATGAATTATCAATTTTCAACTGATACCACAGAAGGAATAGATCAAGCAGTTGAATCAATTGAGAATATTTTACATAGTGCAGCCTCGCAGTCTCTCAAGCGAACAGTTGTCAAAAGAAGATGTAAAACCACAAATTTTTCGACTAAAAAGTGGTTTGATAAAGAATGTAAATTAAAGAGACATGCCTTGAGGAAACTAGCGAACAAAAAACACAGAGATCCAACTAATCTTGAAATTCGCGAGTTGTATCATGAAACACTAAAAGAATATCAATCATTAATTAAAAATAAAAGAACTCAATATCAGGCTGAGAAAAACAAAGAGTTAGAAGAAACCGATACCAATTCACCGTCATTCTGGAATATACTAAAATCAATGCCCGGGACACATTAGAAGAAAAACAAATTCCTCCAACTTCACAGGAAAATGTTTGGAACACTTCAAAACCCTACATGATGTTCCAGCTGAAAACAACAATATCGAACAACGAAATATTCGGAAGAAACTAGAGCAGTTAGAAAATAATCAATTAGATGTAGAGTCTGCACCTGCGGTTTTGCAAGCTCAAATTACAATTTCAGAAATACTACAAGGGTGTGCATTATTAAAAAATAAAAAGGCTTCTTATTCAGACTTAGTCCGTAATGAAATGATCAAATGTAGCTGTAAGAAAATACCTCATATTTATGAGAAATTGTTCAATCTTATTTTTAACAGTGGTATTTTCCCCAGCACCTGGTGTAGGGGTTTGATTTCACCGATTTTTAAATCTGGGGGAAAAACGGACCCAGGGAACTATAGAGGCATTTGTGTTTCAAGTTGCTTGGGAAAATTCTTCTGTGTAATTCTAAATCAACGATTAACCAACTTTGTAATCGACAAGAAGATTTTACACCCATCTCAAATTGGCTTTCAAAGTAACAATAGAACAAGTGATCATATTTTCACAATTCGTACACTCATTGATAAGTATGTTCACAAACATAATTTAAAGCTTTACACCTGTTTCATAGATTTTAGAAAAGCTTATGATTCAATTTGGCACGAAGGACTATTATACCGACTTGCAAGTTACGGAATAATAGGGAAAATGTTTGAAATTATAAAGAATCTATATTCCAAAAGTTCTTGTGCAATTAAACTCGACAACCATAGAACTTCTTTTTTTAAATATTCACGGGGTGTCAGACAGGGTTGTGTATTAAGCCCCCTTCTATTCAATCTTTTCCTGAATGAACTTCCTTTATCTATCAATGACAATGAAACAGATCCTATTATTTTACCGAATGGAGAAAAAATAAATACTTTATTTTATGCAGATGATCTGGTTTTTATATCCCGAAGCAAGGTCGGACTCCAAAACTGCTTAAATCAGCTGAATTCGTTTTGCTCCACTTGGTTGCTAGAAGTTAATTTAAAGAAAACAAAAGTGATGATTTTCCAAAAATCAGGTAGAAAACCTAAAAACCTATGTTTTCACTATCGAAATAAATTGATTGAAATAGTTCAAGAGTATACATACTTGGGCATTAAACTAACTCCAACAGGGAGCTTCACACTGGCACAAAAAGAACTTTGTCAGAAAGCACAACGCGCAATTTTTAAAATTCAAAAATATATAAACATATCAAAGTTACCACATCATGTAGTGTTTAAAATTTTTGATGCAACCATTCTCCCAATCCTGACCTATGGTGGGGAAGTTTGGGGAGTTTATAAACCTACAAATTTTAATAAATGGGATCAATACCCTATTGAAAAGATTCATCTAAAATTTTGTAAACAGTATCTTGAACTGAATCGCAAAGCATCAAATGCAGCAACTAGAAGTGAATTAGGGAGACTACCACTTCAAATCACTCTAGTGAAGAAAATACTAAAATACTTTTTATATCTCTGTGACAAGGATGATAATGCAATTGTGAAACAAACACTTCTTATATCAAATAAACTTGAATCCGAGAAGCAGAAATCATATATTGGCGAACTGAAATCATTTCTCCGAGAAACAGGATGCCATCATACAGACTCCTTTGATACAATAAGCACATCTATGATAAAACAGACAATGAGAAAATTAGAGAATAGTTACTTAAATTTCTGGAAAGAGGAAATTAATACTTCCAAAAAGCTCGAATTTTATCAAACATTCAAAGAGGGTTTCTACACCAGTAATTATGTAAATACTTTAAAAAATACACACATGAGAAAAGACTTTGCAAAATTATGTATAAGTAATCATAACCTCACTGTTGAAACAGGAAGACACTGCAAGCCTAAACTCCCAAGAGAGGAAAGGTTATGCACATTTTGCAAAAAACAAGAAATTGAAGATGAAATACATTTCCTGTTTCAATGTTCAAGATATGATACAATCCGTGACCAATTTATAGAAAAGCAAACACAATTACTTGACCAAACTTTTGATAATCACAAACGTTTATGCAAAATTCTATTTACAACTGACAACAAATTGTCGATATTTTGCACTGCAAAATTTATCAGCAATTGTTATCTATTGAGGAACACATAATTATCTTAAATGTTGTCAGTCTATTTTAAGCATTAAATGTTACAATCACTATTATTTTTAGTATTACAGTATTATTTTATTAACTCTTATACCTTTTTTTTATTAGCTTTTGCAATGTACATTGTAAATTTGTAAAATGTTAATAAAGCTTACTTGTACTTGTACGTGTATTGTGTCCTATTAGTATAGGGCTGTATAGACTGGTATGGGGCTGTATAGTGTTATATCGGGCTGTATGGACTGGTATGGGGTTGTATAGTGTCGTATTGGGCTGTATGTAGGCTGTATGATAGATACGGTACGGTATTAGGGATATACTTATTGGGGACGTTACATTTAACGATATATGAAGTTCCTACCTTATTGTTCGGCAATCGATTGCGTTGAACGCTTTGGTGATATTTCGAGGGGAAAACAGTGTATTTTTATAAGCTTTTCATTTCTTTATGTATACAAACATCACCAGTACAACTACAGTAAACAGTAATTGAATCAAAGGAGAAAAAAGAAATCTAAATGTACGAAAGCGAATATGATTTCTCGGCACAAACACGGCAAATCTCATCATGGACGACGGTAGAAAATAAATTATATCGTCGCTACTCAAGGCCAGAATATGAAGTCAACAATTCCAAACAAGAAAAGTAAAGTAGTACAATCTTCCACGGGAGCAAGTCAGCACCGTATTTGACGGATTTGTATTGGAAAGTAGTGGGAGTTTTCAATCTTTAGGTTAACAACAGATCTCGATCGCCAGATGAGTCAGTGAAACGGACATCTTTAAAAAATAGCAATACGATCGCTTTTGTTTTGAAAATATATTTCCGAGTCACGTCCTTCGTCAAGCTTTCCTTAATTTCGTGTCGATTTCAGTTACTATAAAGTTCCAAAATGACGTACGCATTTTTGTATATAATCAGAAATTCTAATACCAGTAATCCTGAAAGAGCAATTGAAAAACGGATAGTAATTGTTTAATCCCACAGGACGATGGCAAAACTGAGAATAATGTTTACCACAGTCTTGACAAATACGTTTATTGGAAATATTTCTTCCTAAAATGTTCCTGTGCAAGAAATTTTTCTGAAGATAGAGGCGAGTGCTTACGGCGGGTGTTTTACCAAATTATAGTATTCACGACTCGCCAACGTAAAATGTCAAAGAAATCAAACAAAAAGTCTAAAGCCATTGTAATGGACAAAATACTCCTAGCTTTTGCAACACATGCTGAATGGATAAAGCGTCAACAAAGTTTCATATGCACGAACATATCCATTCTCTTCGCATTGATTTATTAAATAGCAGATTAACAAAAATGATTTTCAGAGTAACAAAAGTGACTTATTGTGAGTGATACAGTTCGGAAATAAACCTACAATATAAACCCAGTTTAGGACAAAAATGAATCAAACAGATTCAAATGCCGAGAGGCGGAGCCAGTTGGCGTCCTCTCTGACAGCCATCTCTGTTGCGCAGTCAGGATCCGAGTGCGTTAGACACCAGTCTTCTTCTTTTGGACCTCAGTTTCGTCAGAAGAAAGCACATGATCACAACTCCTAACAGCTCAAATCTAACTTACTTTCAGAACAAAGGGTTTTGTTTCCGATATATAAACGTGTTGACTGACAAGGTCGATTACCCCGATTTTCCATATCACTATAAAAAGTAGAATTTGTATGGTGGTAGCAATTGTAGGCTCTTGTCCAGTTCTGGGATTCTGCGAATCTCCTGATATGATGACTCTGTAATTCCATCTGGAGTCAGTTTTATTCACCTCAAGAGTACAAAACAATTACAACCAAAGGTTGCTAATAGCAATTGAAAGTGCTGCGAGCAACCATGTAGAGCTTTCAGAGTTGCCGTTTTAGTAATTCCTCCAAATAAAAGGATTTCCAAAATCAAGACATTGCTCATCAAGGAGAAACGTTCCTCCAAATAGGAGGGGGCTGTGTATACAGATGCTCCAAATAAGAGATGATTTTCTTGGTCAAATGACGTGCTGCAGTTGAGTGCATGTTGATTGTCCTGGTGACGCGATGTTGGAGACTGGCCCATGAGCAATTAAAACGATCAGGTAATGCGATTAAACTAAAAATAGAGAGCGATAATGTAAACTTGCGCGAGCACTTAATAATCAGAATACCATCTGAAACTCCGGAGGCTGATTGTACATTCACAACTATTAACGATTTTGTTAGTGTTGTGTGCCACCTCCAGACGAAGACGGCGATGCAATTGAGATGGCGGAGCATAACTGCCCAAATAAAGCAGCTGCAACTCAATGCGGCTAAATGCGATGCCATCATCGCACAAGGCAATCCTGAGAGAATCGAACGACAGAAGGACGCGCTAAAGCAGTTAGCCGTCGTCGTTGACAATAAACGAAGACAAATAGAGCACGACAAGATTGCAGCAAATGAAGACCTCGCCAACGTCAGGGCCTCCCTGCCCAACCAACGACGACACTAACACCACAATAAAATACAAGATAGCCAAATTCCACGGCCAAACATCAGATTGGCTAAGGTTGAAGAGAGTGTCGACTTGATAGAACTGGCCGACATAACCAAACTGGGCTATTTAAAGGGATATCCGTATCCGAGAAAGTCAGAAGTTTTATCGCTAACCTACCTTACACAGCCGCCGGCTATCAAGAAGCTAAAACCATTCTCAAGCGAAAGTATGGCCGACCAGCAGAGATCGTCATGTTATGGACATCAGTGGCTTTACTAACCCAGGAAATGATGTAAAAAGATTCACGAGTTTGCGGATCAACTTAGTGTAGCAGTGCAAGGACTCCAAACCTTGGAAAAATTGCATGAAATGAAAGGGATGGTCCAAACTACTCTGGAAAAAAACTCTTCAACTAACGTAAAAAATTACCTAATTGGAAACCACGAAGAATTTGAGGAGTGCAGATATGAAGAGCTGTTAAAGGCGAACAAATCGAAAAAATCCAGATGATTCATCAAAAGCTGAAGGGTCACGTGTCCGAAATATGACAAGTTTTCTACACGACATGTCAGCCTGTACGCCATGGAATGTGCGTGTATTGCAAAATGGAAAACCACTGGACCGCAGAATGTCCGGCCGTGAGTGACGTACCGGAACGGAGACGCGTTCTCGCGATCTCATGAACAAGAGATTGTGCTTTAACTGTACAAAACCAGACCACCGTGCCAGCTCGTGTCCTAGCAACCAACGCTGCCGAAAATGTTTCCGTAAACATCCCTCTTCTATTTGTGTTTCAGGCAATGATAGTGAAGAATTATTCGATAGTGAATGAATCGATAGTGACACTAAGGGAAAACTATGACAGCTAGTATGAAAATTCTGAGGGATTATTGCCAGTTGTGGTTGTGACAATTAACGGATTGCAGTGACGTGCGCTCATAGACAGTGGCACAGGGAGTAGCTACGCTTCTTGCACCATACTGAACATGTTAAAGCTCAAACCGCTCAAGACGGAATTCATTCCTTATGTTTGCCCTGACAAGTCAGAGCGACTATGATGCGTTATGTCGCCTAGATGTCCTCGGTCTCGCAGACCGGCCTGACAATGATCAAGAAAACGTGTATTGCGAGTTTTTTTTTCTTAAAAGAAGCAACTACAACGTAGCCCAGAAGGATGGTATATGACCGGCATGCCATGGCGTGGAAACTACCCCCCCCCCCCCTCCTATCACCTGACAACCGAGTCAACAGTCTGAGACGGTTAGACAGCCTCAAACGGAAAACGTCATACGTGAATTATTGAACCAACGCCGAAACAGGCGGAAAATAGAGAATTTTATATATCCCCTATGGGGCAGTTGTTAGAGAAACAGCAGCCACTACAAAGCTTTGCGTTGTATACGATGGTACTGCCAGAGCCAGCCCACAACCACCCTCTCTTTTAACGAGTGTCTAAACACCGTTGCGGAATGAACTGTGGGGAGTACTCGTTCCTGAACGAGCGTTCCCTATCGCCCTAACATGTGATATTTGTAAGTCATTCTTGCAGGTAAGAGTTAAAGAAGCTGAGACAGACGCACTTCGCGTTCATTGGAGTGAAGATGGCGAACTGAAAACCTACCGGTTCACGCGCGTGTTATTTGGGCTCAAATGTTTTCCGTTCCTGTTAAACGGAGTCTTGAGTGCCCACTTTGACGCATGGGCGAAGTACCCACAAGCCAACGAATTGTGCAAGACCCTGTACGTAGATGATATAATCAGTGGTGCCACCACCGTAGATGAAGGAGAAAAAGAAAAAAGAGGCCATCGACGAGATACGTTACGATGCCACTTTGCAGCCTCACAAATGGGCATCAAACTGCCCAGAGCTGGAAGACAAACCAACTATGTCCCAGACAACCGACGACGAATTAACAGCAACAAAGTCACAGCTGGCAGTGCAGATGAGGAAGTCTAAGATCCTTGGGATCTCCTGGGATAAGCAGAATGACACCCTCGGCGTGAAGGTAGAGACCCCCATCCAGAAGGTCACTAAGAGGGCCATCCTAGGTCATAGCGGGCCCATTAACACTTCAAGGGAAACAACTTTATCGCAACACGTGTGAAAGAAAATGTGTGGGAAGCTGCATTAACCCAAGAACAGCAACAACAATACCTGAAATGGAAGAACACCTTACTAGACGCAGTGACCGTGCTCTGAGCATTGATCAGTTACCAAGAGCCCATCATCGCAGCTACCCTCCACGCGTTTGGTGATGTCAGCGGGGAAGGAGTAGCTGCTGCTATGTATGCAGTACTCGAGCAGCTAAGTGGACCGCACAGCGTCTTGTGGCCGACAAAACTAAACTATCTAAGAGGGGACTCACGATCTCCCGCCTAGAGTTGGTGGCAAGTCATATGGCCACAAATCTTCTCTCTAATGTCCTCAGATCTCTACGAGATATTCTACCAGAACCAACACCCCTGTACGCCTGGTCAGACTCAACAGTGGCCCTTTGGCGGTTTAAAGGTACCGACAGGCATAAGCAGTTTGTAGCTAACCTACTGGCAAAAGTCCAAGCTCACTCTAAAGTAGAGTGGCGTCATGTGCCCACAGAGGAAAACCCCGCCGATCCTACACTATGGCCTGAGGATAAAGTCGTATAACCTACTAGCCAACTACGAGCAGAGTCTAAGCCAATCGGAGAAGTGTTGGGTGCTACTTTGAAGAGAGCCATCCGTGCCAACCATGCCAAGAATAGGACAACAACTACTGGAAAAGTACCCGTTGAAGAAAACGTTGCGCATCTTCGCCTGGATCCGTAGGTACCTCTCCAAACGACGCCCGGTCCCAAGTCAGAGAGAATTAGGGCCCCAGAAGAATGCAGAACTTCAAGCAGCTGAAGAAATGCTTATAAGACATACACAACAAGGCTTCAACCCTGATGACCACAAAGAGCTGGACCTGCGGCATAACCCATCGGGATACTAACCGGCCGTGGGAGAATACAAGGAATTTACCCATTGTCTTGGGTTGTTTGTGAGGATAGAGGTCTGAGCTACGTGCAAGGATCTTTTAATTCCATCAAGCCAGTGCTGGCAAGAGAAGTCTTGGCAAAATGTTCTTCGACAGATTACGGCTCAGTGGTTTCGCGGAATGGCCGACGACAGCCAAGAACCTGGCGTTTCAAACCAGTCTATATTAACTTATATTTATTTAGCTACATACTTCTGCTGTCAAATGATATAAGCTTAAAGCCCGGGCCATCACTGAAACCGTCTTGCGGTGTTTGTGGTTCTATCTTCAAACGAAAACAACGGAAGTCAAGTTGCGCTGGGTGTTTACAAAGCTTTCGCAAGTCCTGTATCAACTCATCCGTTGCCACGACCTCGGATAATACCTGGTTTTGTGCCAAGTGGCCACCACCCTCTTTTACGTATTCCTTTTTTGAAGATATATTGGACCTATCTAAGAACAGCAGCGAATCACTACCTCGTAGTCGTACACAATTGCAAGAACTCAAAGGCCAAACTATTGCCCATCTGAATATTCGTAGAACTTGGACGAACTCGGGGAACTTGTATCTACCAACAATATCAACATCATGATTCTCTCTGAAACATGGCTTGATTCCTCAATAAGCAATGAAGACGTTTCCATCGAGAACTATCGCCTGGAGCGCTGTGATCGGTCTTGTCATGGTGGTGGTACTGCTATTTATATCCACAATCGTTTCACTTTCAAGAGACTAAGTCAATCATGCGAGGAATTGGAGGCAATGTTATGCAAAATATTGCTTCCAAATTCTCGCCCGCTGGTTATCGGGTCATTCTATCGTCCTCCCCATAGTACTGATTTCTACAATCGTTTTTATGATAACTTAGACAACATTGCCGTGTCCATTGAGTGTTCTGAAGCTTATTTATTCGGGGATTTCAATTGTGAGACCAATTCTAAGAAAGGCAAAGAGTTCTTGAAGCACATGGACGATCGTGGTTTACAA
>JANSTR010154362.1:0-10570 GCA_025434805.1 Antipathozoanthus remengesaui
GACTATCTGGATCAAATTTTTTAAAGTTTGTATTTATCGCATATAAATTTGATAAAAAGGTATTTCTAAGATTTTCCGGGTCTTTGTGTTTACAAAACATGCAATAATGAATTTCATCTGCAATACTTGAATTTGAACATAAACTGCAATTTCTTATTTCTTGGGATTTTTAAATAGCGCCCTATCTCTCTATAGGGAACGTATATTGGATATTTTTACAATTCGTGTAGTATACCGTATTTATTCGAATTAGCGCCCCTTTTGGATATGCGCCCTCCTAAAATGACCAAGAATTAAATAAGCGCCCCACCTCCAATAAGCGTGTTCCCCCAAAAAATACAAGTACTATAAAATCGCTGTTAAATTGCGTTTTATTAGAACCGCAGTGATAACTAGCTTATATATAGACTAATGTGCTTGCAGTTCATGAGAAAATTGGAATTTTTCTCACAGTGTCAATATGGCCACAAAATCTATCATTCGATATGTTTCCGCTTAGAACTTGTTTAAAAATGTTTTATTGGATAGCATCGTTGTGTAGTGGCAGATACCAATAAATTTGCAAAAGATTTGAACTGATGTATTTGCAAGTAAAATCGGTTGACAATTTAATAAACCCTCGAATAAGCGCCCCCCTAAAAAGACCACGGTAGGACGAGACCGACGAGTCTAACACAAAGGACGATTAAAATTATCTGGCTGTTCTCAATACTGAATTATCTAATAACACATTTATTATCCCGGCTGTAAGTAAATATTTTTCAAAAACACTATACACTGCATCGGCGGGTAGGTAAAACGTATAAAAAACCAACCGAGGGTTGACAAAACAATTTTCCGCGACGAAAGCTGACGTTGTTTTGTCAACCCTTGTTGTTTTTTTACAGTCCAACTTTTGAGTCATTTTCCGAAACGAGAAACAGCGAATTAAAACCGCGCATAATTTTCCTACATGACAAATATCGTCTCAAAATGTGTAATAAATATAATAATTACTCGATTTTTCTCTTTTTAAATTTTGTTATAAACAGATAAAATCATAAAGCGCTCGTTGCGTAGCTAAATTGCTACTACACAGAATAACCTCCACGGTAGAAATATCGCTGGATATTTATTCTTGCTCCAGGCCTAAATATGTAGTTTTTGTACTCCGTGGCCAGAAGTTGGATAATAAGGCTGGTTTAGTGAATATTTGTATTTCATTTCGGACCTAAATATATGTTTTCTAATGAACTATTCGAGCAACTCGTTATTTCGCGAGTACTATGAGTAGACAAGAACCCAGCTCGAACCCCTCCCTACCCCCCGCGCTACAAAAAAGAACTTTGGAGGATTTTATATATAATATAACAGTCGACTTAAGTCGACAACAGATAAGA
The DNA here is from genome assembly GCA_025434805.1 of Antipathozoanthus remengesaui. Lineage (NCBI taxonomy): Eukaryota > Metazoa > Cnidaria > Anthozoa > Zoantharia > Parazoanthidae > Antipathozoanthus > Antipathozoanthus remengesaui. Next base: position 1,380 of record JANSTR010154362.1, read on the forward strand.
CAAGACTGCAGATTTCACGTGTCCGTGTATTTGTCTTTCAAGCATGCATTAATCCTCTTCGTATTGTCAAAAACGTTACACGATGCAGGTGCTGGGTATGTCATATTTCAGTTATTTCCCAAGGCCATGAGATCAAATCGCTATAATCTTACAATCATCGTTTTGATCGTCCTTCAGTGTAATGGAAATTGTGTTAATTCTAAAAATCTGCCAACTAAGTTTGATTGAATTCAGCCCACAGGGACTGTCCCCTCTGTCTTAAGAAACCGCTGATCTTTAGATCCATTTTTCCGATATTTCTCATTGCATTTGATTCTATTGATGTGTGTCAACGTTCTGCGGTCAATGAATATTTGGAACAATTGTGAAACTGATCGCCAATGGCTATGCCAACGCAGACTGGCCAGTGGCGAAGTGAGGATTGTTTCTGCAACCGGGTAGAACTAAAGTGCGCCTTGAAGCAATAATGTGGATTAAGGAGCTGACTGTAAAAGGGAAAGCACCACGACACATTTTAAATTTAAAATTTAATCCGGCTTCCGAAAATTTTAAAGCTATTTTTATATTTTTATTAAAAGGCAAAAGCAAGCGAAACTACATAAGACTGATTGATCCTTATAAGCTGATAAATAAAACTATTTCCGGAAATATGAAGGGATTTACCCAAATGAATAAAATTCATATCTCAATTTTTACTATCTATCGCATCTATCGCATCTATCGCATCTACGTACAGCCTACATCTCTGATGTTATAAAGATCCGCATCACTATCAGTACATAAAACAGTCCCAAGGCCGCCGCCAGTCAGTCTACAAAGTTTTATAACTTTTGACTAACTGAATCACTCGTTGTTCTGCTTTTTCCAATGTTTTTTTCCATAGGCGATTTTACTTTTCAAAAGTTATTAGCTTTTCTTAAAACAGGGAGGTTTCTTCTTAGTTTTTTCTCTAAACAATATGTTGACCCTTCGGAATAAGTTAATCATTAGTTTTAAAATTGCTCTTTTTCAGAATATCAGTTCCGACTATCAGAGTGGGCTGCCATTTTAGTTTTGTGATCTAGACAAGTTGAAGTGTGGATTTGCAACAAGTGCATGCATGTCTTTAGGTTTCATGCGGCGAGCCTTCAAATACCGTATTGAGTTCCAAACTCGTCTTCTGTACTTGAGAGAGTTTTGCGAAACATCCATCTTTCACTGTCTACTTGTTTACTGCACTGCATGCGGAAAACACTTGAGATATGAAAATTATTACGAGTTTGCCTGCACGTGTTTCTGAAAGGATAGAAAAGGATCATGCGTTTTTAAAGTAAGGGAAAGATTCATTTTAAAAGATGTATTGAACATGTTCACCAACGAAGCTTTATATTACTTGAGCAGTTTATTTTTTGCAGCAAATTGTCGGCATGTCACTCTGTAGTTCTTATATATATACCCGATGACCTGACGATAGGTCAGATAAAGGTCGATAAACACGGAGCCCTTAACATAACCCCATCCGAGACACATAATACGGTTTTAGTTGAAATTCTATAGTTTCCTCTGAATACTGAGTGTTCCCAAAGTTAAGCACTGTTGTACATGAACTAAGAAATATAACATTTAGCAATGTACCTGAAGCATAATTTGAGGGGCGTTACATGTACATCCATTTTAAAGCCGTTTTATTGTGTGTTTATTCTAAAAAACAACAATTTAGTATTATCATGTTGACGTGGACGTGGGCACTAATGTGCTTTACATATGTTGACGGGAGAAATACTGGCCAGTCTTGGATCTCATTCGGGTGGTCCGCTACCGCGAAAACCCAGCGTGCACTGCTAAACAGTCCATGCGGAAACTTTATGTTGGATATTTTATATGTATTATAATTTAAGTTTAAATGCAATAGTTCTGGTTTAAATCGCCACAAGTAGAAGAAGCGCAGTTTGAAGCTTTAGAATTTCCGTGGTCTCTAGACATCTGCTGCTGAGATTTATCCAAATTTTGCCGCCTTGGAATTGGGATCGCGTGCCCGAGATTTAGAAAAGAAGTACAACTAGTATTAGGCTAAAACGTGTAATAAAATCAACCAAAGGTTAACAAGACAATTTTCCGTATCGCAAGGTTGGAAAAAAGCTAACGTTTCGAGCGTTAGCCCTTCGTTGGAGCATCAGAAAAAGCGAGTTTATCCAGCGATGCACTTCAGTTTATACTATAAATATAATGTTTATGGTGACCCGGCCTTGCTCAACTGATTCCAGCCACTGCACACAAGTGGACCCTATAATGTATAATAAAAAGGTTGACAAAACAATTTTCCTCGCCGTAGCTTTCTTTCAACCTTTAACTTACGGCGTGGAAAATTGTTTTATTAAAATGCTATATACCCTTCAGAGCCACGGAAGATTGTAGTTCAATAAGAACAAAATAAGAATAATTTGAGCCTGAATTTATAAAGAAATAGGAACATTAAGCCTGAGCAATATTTACTAGTTCTTTTAACCTTTTCCCTCCTGACTTTTCAATTTTGTAAATTTATCAAACTTTATGAAAATTGTCAACTTCTGAATTTTACGGAAACAATGAACATTTTGAGAATCTACTCTTCGAGACAAACAAAATGAATGGTTATTTTACAGAGTTTTAATATTAAAATAAAACGAAAGTGGAAGTCGTAAGATCTCAACTTTAATCTTTACACTTTGTTTTTGTTTCTTATTTAAGTTAAACTTCATAAAAAACGAGTTTTGTAGTACTTTGCAATTTACTCTGCCTCCGACTATTTTTGTAGTAAAACTTTATCAAGAATTCTACTTCAGCTGAAGTAATATAACCTTTTTTTGCTTGTTCTTCATGTCCAGTGCCAGGCTTGAAGCTCACTTGATGCTATATTAATATATCCAGTTTTCTGCCATAGGCTAGGAATTCGCTTATGGCAATTAATGAATTATAAATTCTTCATTTTATCCTCTCCCATAGCAGCCCTCTTTTGTTTTGGTAACATATTTAGTTTCAAAGATTGTTAACGTGCTAGACGTTCAAGAGCAAGTTACTATTTGATAATACCTATAATTAGAGCAAATTGAAGAAGATCATTGTTTTCGATTGCGCAAAACTTTTAGAAGAAGCCGCTTATGGAAGTCTGCAATAAATTAATCACAAATTGGATAAGTACAATCTCACGGTGCAGCTAATTTCCCGAAGCCGTCCCTGTATCGAAGCACCTGCAAATGAAAATAGCTGTATAAAATAACAAGAAGAGAATAGTTTAAAAATTCAATTAAGATACAACGGAGAGTCATATTTCATTACTGCCATGTTTAAGCTACCCAACTAGTTCTGGTTGGCATGACTGTTGCAATCTCTTGTGCTTTTTACCATTATTTTTCATGCCAAACACGTGTCCCATCCACGATTACTAAAGAGAACAACAAATCAATCAAACACAGGGCAATTTTGATGATACACGGTCGCTTTTCAATATTAGAAATAGTATCATATTACGACTAGTATAGTACTATACTTAGATGTATAAAGATGTGTTACAGATTTGTTAATCTTCTTTAATTTTGTATAATAATATTATTCTTTGTACGTGATAGCTGACAACTTTTTGAATAACTGTCCATACTTAATTACTGCTATACGAATGCTTTATTAAATAATTTTATTTCGTTTTGTTTCTCTAGAGGAAATCTCGAGGCTGTGGCAATGCGCGTAAATAACATGGAATGATGGATCTAGACTGGTACGTGATTTCAGTTTCCGATGACATAATATAAAATCGAACTATCTTGTGCATTGTGGTGACCAAACTCTGAAATTTTAGGCGCGCAGCCCATGCGCAAAAGAAGAGAACAAAGAAAGTAACAAAGAAATTTAAAAATATAAAGTAAAATAAACAATGCTTATTAACCTAGCAGCTAATATGAGATGACAGATATGCTTTAGCTGCGGTGTCATGTCACCACCCTCTAAGCTCTTAGGATTCCAGACTATCCGATGACAGAAATTCGATCCCTTTTCTAATTTGCGTTCGAGACGTAATTCGGATATTTAATGAAAGGCAAGCGGTTGTTCGACGCTATATATCTGTGGTTCTCACCCAGGTGGAGCTATGGAGGGAAGGCTGTGACACCGTGGGGAATTGTACATATACACCACCATGGGTAGCCTTTTGCGGCTCATGACCCTCTGTTTTGTCCTACGCAGTGCAAAAGGTATGCCTATCCGTTTTGTTTTTGTTGTAAAACTAAAGAATTATGCTTGCAGTTGCACTAATGATAGCAGATTGCACGGTCAGGAATCTGTTCATAATTCAATTAGATTTGATAAGTTATTTTTTTTTTATTTAGCAGCAAAATGGGTCTCTGAACCAAGTTCTTCCGTTCTTTCATTATTCATGCGTTCTAGGTGCAGATGATTTCATTATTAACCCATATGTATTTGCGTGCTTCGCGACTTTGGCCGCAGAGTTCTGCATGTGAAACACGTCGCATCCATCTTTGCATAATAACTGATAAGCGAATGTCGATAGACAAGGGAGTGAGACGAGAGAACAAGACAGAGGCCTGCTGTGCATGTGACAATATGCTGTCAGTATTGCGAGACTGTACTAAGAGCATTTCTTTGCATTCCATTCTCAAGCTTGCTCACGAACCGGCGTTGACGAGGCACCATTAACAAAGCTTCTATATGAGCTGTTGAAACATTCTGGAGATTTCCAAGAACTGTTGTCAAACTTTTCCGGCGGCGCTTTAACTTTTTAAAGTGATAAGGTCACACCCTCTTTCAACAGCAATATTTGTTTTAAGTTCGTTTTTAATTTTATAAATTGGTTCTGATATACTCTTTGATTTGTCATAGCTTATCAAGTTTAAATAAAGAATTTGCGAGACTTTCTTATTAATAAATAAAAAAGTCTCAACATCTCACAAACACAACGATTTCGTAGCTTTGTGGTGCCATAGATAGATGAGGTTAAAGATTAACATAGGTTAAGTTTGTGTAGCGACTGTAGTGGATAAGCTTGCTCTGGTTTATCGCAAAAGGTCACAATCCTTTGCTTGGAAAACTTGAAGCCCTTAAGTTCGCAAAGATGAAACAATGACTTTAGATTTTGGATAAGAATTAAGAAATTCATCATTCCAATCCCAGTCCTCAATTGAAATCACCAATGGCCTAGTGTCTGTTTCGTGGTTTTTCTCACCAATTCTATTTCTAAATTTATGAGCCGATGAAAGTTTTGACGTGTTAGACATGAACATAAACTCTCGTAAGTGTCGTGCAGCTATGAGGTATAATAAACCACGTGTGGTCTGTGATTGAAAACTTACTTGCAGTAACTTGCGAATGCTGGACCTTTTTGACACACATTTACACTGATGTTTAATAGAACGGAAGCTGGTTAAAACTAAGTCATTTCTTAATTTAAATCTATAAATTGGCCTTTCTAGTTTGTGTACTGCTTGTTTATAGCATTGATTGATTGATGAAGATTGCATGTTGATATGCGCTGCGGGTATGGATTCTGCCCAAATCTCTATGAGTAATCCAAATGGAGATATCACTGTAACAAACGGAAATGCGCATCAGTCTAAATTCGTACTGAGCTCTGCAATTCAACTCTTTTACTATAGTATATAAATGTATTCAATTTTCTATCGCACTACAGTGTTCTGAAAGTAGGAAAGTGACTCACAATTGACAAAATATGGGTGCTTTGAAAATAGATTATGTTTAACTCGGAGAGATTTAACACGGTGAAAATGTCCTTCGTTCGACTGGGTTTTTTTTGTTGAATCGGCGAAAAACCTGGGTGAGGAAAACTGGCAATTTAATGGTGTTTAGTTTGGCGTTATTTAAATTCCTGAGATGGAAAAGTGGTATGTCGTGACATTTGTCCGAAAGGGAGAAATATTTTATTTCCCAATATCCATGACCATGACATAGGATCACGAAAGTCGCACACGACAAGTCCGGTCCAATGAATTGTTACTTTGTTTCGTATTTCAGACAAGGGTGCTTCTCATACCCTGTTTTTTTAAAATATACATTGAAGTGAGTCGATACTAAATATTATTCAGTTTATACAGCGCTAGACGCATTCTTTCCAAAATGTTAAAAAGGAAGAAAAAAAACAAGCTACTCTTTAATTACTTACATCATTTTTAGTAAAGAATGACCTTTGTTAATTTGAATTCATTTCTCATGATATTTAGGCAAGATAAAGCTTTTAGTCTATTATAAAGGAAGTCGCAGATATTTGCCCTTCGGCTTCGCTTGATAAATAATTATCCGTGCACGAATTGAATAAGTCGTTGATTTGGTTTCAGCGCAGAAACAATTAACACTGCCAATGTATCTCAAGGGCAACAATTTCAAAATTAGTTTAAAATGTTATATTTAGTTTGATTAATGAATAATAGTTGCTCTGGATTATCACAAATATACCAAACCTTAGAAGAAACTGAAAATATTCCTATGATTGTAGTTTTATATTATCACGCAATATCTGCTGAACTCCTGAAGAAACCATTGTTGTGGACATGCGGATGGGTGCGAGACTCCCTGACTGACCAAGCCTTAGGAATTTGGAAATCTTCCCACAACGAGAAAAGAAACAAACAATATCGTTCATAATCTCTTATTTTTCCCCCACGAAGACTGCTTTAGTGGGCGTAAAAAACCAAGGTGATTGTTCATTTTAAGTGTCACAGCTGGCGCCTGGTTTTGGGAAAGCATACGACTCCCAATATTCCGAGTACCTGAAAACTTAAAAAAGCATTTCTTTTGTTCCCTTTAGTCAACTGTTGCTTTGCACGTTTTGGCGGATCTCCCTCCTCCCAAAAACCTAATCATGCATGCACGATTGACCTATAGCGTGACCATCGCTATACTGGCGTTTCACGTTCGAGCCAAATCGAAACGTCAAACTAACTCTTTTTCAAACGTGTTTGGGAGTTAAATAATGATTTCCAATAGGTATATTCATCAGATTATAAAGCCATAAGTACGATAATGTTTATTTTCCGATAAACTGCTGATATCATTACCAATCCCCTGCATAATAGTTCACTTATTTGTATGCGTGTTCTATTTCACTTGCACTGATGTACTTCGTTATACAGTTTAAAATAGAGATATACAGTGGTTGTTTACCATTTACATGGAAAAACCGGTTGGTCGACGGTTTGTACAAATGGTAAGCAAAAATCCCCAATGAAAAATTCCTTTCGGAATTGGCGTGTACCATTTGCACAACTCCTAAATTACCGAGAAGGCCTAAGACGAGTTTGGCCTGTCGCTGGCGGCTGATGGTGACACACATCAAAATTGGAGTAGGGCCTGGAACTGGTGGAGAACAGCAAATGGTAAACAAATTTTCCGTTTGGATGTTCCGGTTGAAAATTTTGGACTACCTTTCTAGAAGTTCCATTTGTTTTGGAAAATTTTCGGTCGGGCAGACCAAAATAGTCTTACCATTTACGTTCCAACCGAAATTTCCGGAAATTTTTGGTAATGACAACCAACCATTACCTCTTAAAAGTACCAAAAGCATGGTTAGGCAATAAAAACTGACGATTTGGAATGTTTTGGTCAGTTAAAATATGAAAACCGCACAAGGGAAGGAAAAAAGTAAAAGTGATTTTCTATGTTGATATTTTGTAGTGTTTGTTACACAAAATTCAGTTCACTAAATTATTTTAATTTATTATTAGAGTTCGATATTTGGGACAATTGTTCATGGAAACCAACAAGAGAAGGTAAGGTAGCTATCAGCCAATCATCGACTTTCTTGGTAACTCGTCTTCCCTACCATAAGTGTACACAAAATATCGGTTTTTAAACTTGTTTGTACTAAACTGATTCATTTGCTTTTGCCATTTATGTACATTTTGTAATGTCAAGCAAGAAACATTAATAATGAAAATGATGGAATCGCTAGGAGACCCAGGAAACCTTGGAGCTTGTAGTGAAAAGGTCTCCTTGATCAACATATAACTTGTAGTTTAAAACTTTTGATTTTAGTTGAGTTTTAATTTTACCCAGTTAATTTTACATAAATTTACAAATTATACATAGTGTATTTTTCTTTCCTGACATACTCATCTGAAAAAATTGGTATATTGCCCCGAGCAGGAATCGAACCCACAACTTCCCTGTTTCTAGTCGGCCGTGCTAACCATTACACCATCAGGGACCACCATCCTGGAAACTCAGCAGATTACTGATATGTTACGAGTTAACGTTGTGGGCATTCCTGAGGCCCAATAATTTCTTCACTTGAGTATGTATCTGCCTCTATACAGAGATATGTATATAAACGAAATTAACTAGTAAGAAAAAAATAACTAGTTTAACCGAAATAAATAATTAACTGCAACATATACACGAAAACACAGGAGAGTGCCTCATATTGTGACGAAAACACAGGAGAGTGCCTCATATTGTGACGAAAACACAGGAGAGTGCCTCATAATGTGACAAAAACACAGGAGAGTGCCTCATAATGTGATCATGAACATCTTCTTGAATATATACTGCAATTTGTTTGATTACAGTTGATTACAGTTCGAGGATACTATTTATTACAATGGAGAAGTGCTACCAATTAGTGAGTTTAGATCTGTAAAATACATTGTGCTATGGCAATACAACAAACAGGCATGCAAACCAGTAGAGGAATAAGGGTTTTTCCTTTCTTTTGCTAGATTCATTAGAACCATTGTGTAGAAGGACACCACTCTTGAAGCGACGCAAATCAGTGGCATCATTCAACACAATAATTCAAATGAATCTCGAAGAAGGAACAAAATCGGAACTTTGGCACGTTATGCCATTAATGAAAGATTTCATTCATCTAAATTTAGTTCGTTTAACTTTACATTTATGTTCTGATCATGAACAATGGTTATCTCTTTCATTTCAATCCGCATACATTAGCAAATTCCCATATAATCCCCTTCACTGTTTAGCTTTATCAGATGCTCCACCGACGAAAGGCTAACGCTCGAAACGTCAGCTTTCTTTCAACCTTGGGGCACAGAAAATTGTTTGTCAACTCTTGGTTGATTTTATTATACGTACTGCCAACCCGCCAACGCAGTCTAGAGTTTGAAATCTATTTACTATTATAAAATAAAGCAGATATAACGCGCGTTCTGATTGGCTGGGGTGACGTTTATATTTTTGCATAAAGCACGCAA
>JANSTR010154373.1:0-10569 GCA_025434805.1 Antipathozoanthus remengesaui
ATATGAGCTCATAACCGAGATTGAGAGAACCAATCAGAACGCTAGAAACGTAATATCCGTGGTTGAAAATTTAATAATAAGCCTTAACCACACGGCAGCCATGTTTAGTCTCACTGAAACTCGTCCCGAAACATATTCACTCGAGGATCTGCGTGCCAAATACATTGGTTATAGTCAATGTGTTCGACAAGTGAGAAAAAATAAAATGGAGTAAAGTAGCCTGGAGTACAAATATGTAGCCATTGTTAAAAATATACCACTTTTTACCTCAACGTCCAAATGTAGAATCATGTATCTTCTCCTTGTTTTCAAGTGCGAACAAATTGCCAGCAAAGAGGAAGCAGCAAGACCCATACTACGACACCGATGAATTTACAACGGATATATCCAGTGATTCAGAGGAGGAACTGGCGAAACCGAAACTACGGTAATGAAAAGTAAAATTTTTTTCATAACAATGATTTTTTCTGTAATTTTCTCGATGCTGATACCTTTTTACACGCGAAAATAACCGTATTTAACCTGGGGTAGAAGGTGTTGGGCCAATTTTTGCCTAACATCAAAAGCGTCAGTTTACATGTAGGTTCATCGTATGAATTAAGTATTGTCCATATATTAAAGTCAATATGTTTTATAAACTAAATTTTGCATTTATGTTAATTAATTTATGTTCATACTCATTTGATATGATATAAATTTTATAAATAAATAAATGTAAATATTATGTTTACTAATATTTTCATAGTGAGCACGTGCATACTGTTTTTAAAGCTACCTCGCTTCTATATTTTCAGGTCAAAACGGAAAAGGTCTTCACTGCCGACTGAGTCTGATAATGAGGTGCGTTTCACTTTTTTGAGTTCATGTGCCATTTCATAGATATGGTATCTTGAGCTACTTTAGAAACTCTCATTATAGAAGAGTATACATGTCATATTTATAACCTCTTTACAACAGGGCTAGGACTCCTTGATCTAATGTCGTTTAGATTTGAAGCCTAAACAGAATATATTCATTACAACCAAGTGAGCAAAGCAAGTACATTCATTTCAATTCAATCTAAACAGGTCAAACTTGAACGACATTCAACTTCGTCTTACAGTGGTGGTGACGACGACACGATCCCTCTTGGGTATGGCAATAACCAATATTTTTCCAAATTGATTTATGTAAAACAAATTCATGGGATTTTTGCGGGAACCTGCAGTTTTTACATTAACTTAACAAACTTAATACCAAGATAATGTGTGGCCATTTTCTAAAAAAAGATTATTGTTATTATGCAGCCCTGAAAAGACTCCGCAAGTGGAAACGATCTATGGAAGCTCCGATGAGGTAGGAAAACAAAACGAACAATTGAAAACAATGTCCACTCGAATGTATATGCTACAAAGATAGATAAAAATATTTCTTGAAGTGTCTTTCCAAGACAAAGTTATCTATTTACATTTACTGTTATGTTTATTGAAGGAAGTCATTAGGAGAAGGGCTGCAGAATGGCGAAAGATCTTAACGAACGGAAAAAAGCAAACGAAAAGGTTGGTCATGATTGAGATAATATAGTGTCAATCCCCAATTGACGATGTACATTAATTGCCAATTGGTATATATTACTTCAGAATATATTGTACAAATTGCATATGTTCAACCTGGTTTGTATAAACATTAAGACTGATCATGTTATTTGAATAAAAATGCAGTTCCGACACTCCAAGGCTTACACCAGGACCTACAAACAAAAGTCAGTCCAGCGAGGAAATAACAAGTAAGCACCATGCCTCCATCGACCGACATTAACATTGCCATCTCCTGCCCAACAGTAACCAAAACAACAATTGTTTTAACAATATCTATAAAAGTATATGCTTCCTTAAGAAGACTTCAAATGTGAGGTACCAGTTTCTCGAAAACTCGGATTACAGTTATTCTTGTACAAAAATATTTAAGCACTTATTAAATTATCCCTGCATGAAATTAGTTTGCTTTGCATAAAACACATTATTAACATTTTCATTGAAAAGTAGAAAAAAATATTTATTCGACCATAAAGACAAACCACAAATAAGCAATAATTATGATTCGCAAAAAATAGTAATTCGACCAGTCAAAGTACGGATAAGTATAAAGTTTGTACAGAAACTGATCAACTGCTCGTTCATTCATTTTTTACACCATGTCCAGCATCTAATCAATCAAGATGAGCTTTCTTGACAATTCATTGTTGAAAATCATTATATGTCATGCATTCGAAACAGTTGTCTCTTTCGTACATATAGGAAAGGCAGAGGTGGCACTCAAAAGCTTGCAAGGGAAACTAAAAAGAATTGTAGGATTGAAAGAGGTGAAGAGGAAAGTGTACTCGTTTGCACAGAGTATGGTAGTGGGAAAGTTGAGAGAAGCTAAGAGTAAGATGACGATTGAAAGAAGGCCTAATCATATGGCATTTGTTGGTAATCCGGGCACTGGAAAGACGACCTTTGCACATTTAATGAAAGGTATAATTCTATTTATCGTGTGCTAATCACGAGCTTTGAGTTGAGGTTGTAACATAAAATAAATAAAACAAAAAGATATGCATTTGTTTATGGTACTGGCATAGTATTTGACATTTAATACAATTAATGTATTACCGAAGCAGTGTCTTTTGCATGGTGATTAACCATGTTACCTTCATAAAGGCGTTAGTAGCAACGCCAAAATGTCGGTCGCCAATTACGTTTATATTTACTTGCCTACGAGAGGCTAATAATTTACCTTCCAGATATCCATTGCAAGAAATAATACTGATGCAACACAGTAATTTGTATAGCGGTGTATTTAACAAATAGAACAGCTTTTCCCGTTCTCCGTACTGTAATAAAGCACGCAGGAAGTGACAAGAGTACGAGATAAATGTAAGGGAGAACAAGAGGAAGAAGCAATTGTTTCTCCTCACTTCTTGAGTGCTCTCGTCACTTCCTAAGTGCTTTATTACTGTACGGAGTACGGGAGAAGCTGTTCTATCTGTTTTATAATATAAACAAATTTTTCCATATTCATTTCGTCGATGTGACAGTTGCACAGCAGTGTTATTATCATTCCTCTTAAGTGTAATTTCTTTTCTCTGGAATCTGTAGTGTTATCTGAAATATTTACGCATTAACTTTCATTATTTGTCAATTTTATTTATCTTTATTCATAAATCATGGCGTTAAAATATTTACAACAATTAGTTAGGGAAGAGCACATCTACTGCTATAAGTAAACCTTAAATGGTCGGGGGGGGGTTCTAGGGAATTTCAGATTTCACGAAAAGGTTTCAAGTAGCTGTTATCATGTTATTCATAAACACGTATTTTGAAGTGTAAATGAATTTGCTACCCCTTCTGGATCTTAAAAAAGATGTCTAAACTTTGAACGATTATGCCAGATTCTCGAGCAAAAACAATTTATTTTTGTGAAATCTTTTAAAATTTTGAATTCATACATGTATGAAGCTATGAACATTGCATATAGTATTTTGCAGTTGAAACATAAGAAAACAATCTTTTTCTCTTTTACGTGTTTTTGCAATTTTAGCCAAAACAATCCAATATGGTGGCCTTTATCCATTCTGGTAACCATGGGAACAGTCAGATGGTCACATGACTGGCCTTGATTGAATGATATTTGCCTGAATTACAATCTTGCCAAATTTGAAGCCAAACAGTCAAGGTATATTGAAAATCATGGGGGTGGGGATTCAACAAACCCTGCCCCCCAACCATATATGTCAGTTGGCCAGAAGGCTTGACCGTTTAAGGGTTAAACACCATCCTGTAGCTATTGACATTCCAGATAGTTATGGAATTAGTTTCTTTGTCTCTTGCTTTTCTTCCTGACGAGGGACACTGAACTGACACAACATCATTTTTCATGTGAGACTGTACCAGGTGACCTGTTTTAGACAATGAGAGAGTGCGAAAATTTATGCTCGAGTTAAAATTTTTGCATCTTCTTTTAAGAAATATTGGTTTGACATATGTAGCGCTCATGTTATTTATCATGGCAGGTCTGCACTCGGGACAAACTTGTGCTGCTGTGAACATCATCTTAGAGTCACTGATATCCGGCCCGAAGACTGCGCTTCCGCCTGTCAACTGGGCATCAGTTCTTGGACCTTTAATGCGTTCAACTTTTGGTGAGATAGTTTCTGAATACTATTGTGTTGGAAGATTTCATTTACCTTGTGAACTAAGCTCAAAACTTATGTCTTGAATTATAGCTTTTTTTCAGTCATGTCCATCATTAGACTTCAGCATTCTTTACAACCATTTTTCTGTTTGGTCCACTTTTTTTCAATAAACGACGGGGCTCACTTTCCTCTGTACAGGGTACCATTGGACACAAACACAGACATGCACACTCATACTGTAATTAAAAAATTGCACAAGTTTAAAGAGAAAATAAAGGAAAAGAAGCCAAATGAAACTTAGCGAAGCTGAGTATTTATATCTGCCTCAGTCTTTTTCTCAAAACATAACAAAAAAGGTAATCTTGACTTCAACCGTATTATGAATTTGGAGGTGATAAGAATGGGTACGAGTATGGTGGTATATAACCAAGCCAGGACCAGAGCAACTCCTGTGTTTTGGTGGCTTTCCAGTTAGTTTTGAATGAAACACCAAGGTATAGGAATTAACGAATGCTGGTCAGACTGGACTGGCCATACTCATGAATCACAGCCACTCAGTTATCCCATGCCAGTTTACCAAAATGCGGGAACTTGGCAAGTTGTGGCGGGAAAAATATGCCAGTGTGTCTTCAGTTCTTCCTTCTTTAGCAACTCGGCTATTTTGATGGTAGAGTTTCCTTTGTTCATAAAACAAAAATTAAAATGTTGGGAGATTCTGGTAATTTTGGCGTTGAACCATTTGAACTGGTCAGAACAAGTTCTTTTTTTCTTAGTTTCTTTTTGCAATCAGTTACCAATTACAGAGCCAAGCTTCCAACCTCGTTCCCAGGGTTCTCTCTTTCCCGTCCTAATATGGAGTGAGAGATATGGAGACAACCTCGTTCCCATGGTACTCTCCTACCCACCCTAATATGGAGCAAGAGATATGGAGACAACCTCGTTCCCAGGGTTCTCTCTTACCCGCCCTAATATGGAGCAAGAGATACAGCATGGAGACAACCTCGTTCTCAAGGTTGTCTCCTGCCTGCCCTAATATGGAGCGAGAGAGATGGGGACAACCTCATTCCCAGGGTTCTTTCCTACCCGCCCTGATATGGAACGAGTATTAGGCAGGTAGGAGAGAACCCTGGGAACAAGGTTGCCAGGCTTCACCTTGGAGAATACAATGATCATAGTTTAAGTCATATTTATGTCGCATTTCAAGATGCGTGAAGTTCTTTCTTGTGCTGGTTCATATCCGCTGAAATTTGTATGATATTACTTAGCTGTTTGTTTTCCGATGTGGTGAGATGTGATGCCACTTTCATATTACAGACCTTAAGCAATGATGATGGGACCGTCAACGAGAACAGCACAAAAAAATCTACTTAATTACAGAATACAATGACCGAACACTGGAATGCAAACACCTTGGACACCGCCGTCGTGAAGTACAGAACATGAAAAGGTCAAGTTTAGGGTTTTACAGAGAATGTGAATGCCGGAACTAACATGATCTTCATTCGGCTTCAAGAATTAAGGCTTCCCAATTTTACAATTTGCATACTTTCACAAACAAATGGATTAGATTAACAAAAACAAAGAAACAAAGAACTATAACATTTAAAATTTAACAGCCGTTCTCATTGACATTCCCATCATCATTGCTTAAGGTCCGTAATATTTCTTCTTTATTTTCTTCCCTTGGCTTCTTTGGCAGGAGAAGAGACAAGTCAACTGTGTCTGAGATTTGCAGTTTCTCAGGTGAAATCTTCCTCCTCCCTTTCTTCCTTTCTGAGCTCATGGTTGAGTGCAGGCGCTTTCAGTGGTCTACAGGTGAGCTATGTGCTATGTGAAAAGTCAGGTGTGGTAGGTAGAGATCTTACCACTGCCCCAACCTCTCCACCCTAGTGAGAGTCTAGCTATAATTGTAACAAATAAGATCAGTACATGGATGAATTAATTTTCTATCTAGACTTTCACTAGGGCAGAGGGGTTGGCACTGCCTCCCAACCCAAAGGTGCCAGGTTCAATCCATGGCTGAGGGTTGAATCTTTAGGCAACTTTCTTTCCCACTAAGTTCACTCAGCTTTCTATCCTTCTGAGGTTTGTAAAATAAGTACCAGCATACATGGACCAATTTCTGGTCCGCTGGGGATAAACTGATCATTTTAATGTGCCTTTGAGTATTCATATGGAAAAGGCGCTATATAAATGTACCACTTTCCTTTTTTTACTTTACTTTTTTTACTTTACTTTTTTTACTTTACTTTTTTTACTTTACTTTTTTTACTTTACTTTTTTACTTTACTTTTTTTACTTTACTTTTTTTTTACTTTAGGTTTTGTTGTGTTGGTTCCAGACTTGAGAAAACTTCAAAGAAATTTGAAATAATTTATGACAAACCTGCTTTTCATGCAACAGCCTTCATTTTTTTATAACTGTTAAACACTTCTTGAAGCCACTGTTTACAGCAATTACATGCTGGTATTCACTCAATCCCGAAAGATTCAAATGACAAAGAGCATGGCAGCCATGTTATTGTCCTTAATCACAGTTCTGTTGTCCGGCCACATTAACATGGTGGCCGTGACATCATGTGAAACCACCAATTGAACCTCGAGGATTTCCCAAAGAGAATAAATAATTAAGTCAGACAAACATGACGACTGATATCATTGGTTCGCTTAGCTATTAACACTATGATTTGAGCTGTTAATTAAGTCTATCAAGAACAACACATACTATATTTCCATACTCAATCAGCGCACAATACATTATAAACATCAGCCAGACTAGCGAACATTTTTCACCCAATTCCATACATGTCCTAATGAAAATTAGATCGACAAGTCTTATTGTGCATGTAAGCCCCTCTTAGTAATAATAATAATAATAATAAACCCCTCTTAAGTGAACCAGAACAACTGCACTCTTCCAGCTTCATGATCGTGTATCTTTCCTTCGTTGTAGGAACCGGATAAGCGGGAGATCTACCACAATCTGTCCCAGCTGGTGACCTTTGTACCTTTGGCACGAATCCAGGAATTCCTAGAGGGAGTGCCAGTGAATGTTTTTACCTGTGACAGAGTGAGTATGTTGTTGCATTATTTTAACTATTTGTCTGTCTCTCCATTTGTCCGTCTGCCCATCTCATCTGTCTGTCTGTATCGTTCATCTTTTTTTCCACATGTCTGGGAGCGGTCGGTCTGTTTACCTGAATATCGTTCATTCATCCATCTTTCTATCTTCTGTTTGCCAATTTGGAGTCCATTTAGCCATTGTATTATATTTTAGCCATATTTTGTTGTTGGTAAGATTTCAGGTCCCAGGTTCAATCTCCCGCCTGGTCGAGGGTTGATCATTATGTGACCTTCTTTCTTCTTTGGTCTAGTCTCAGGAAACTTAGGCACCTCTCAATAAAAGTAGGGTTTCAACCCGGTGTTTTCGTTGTTGTTGGGAGCATTTTCCTTAGAATATATGTGGCTGTCAGTGGGCCTGTAAAGAGCAGTCTGTAAACTAGAGTTCCCCAAACATTGACCACTATCTATCTATTTATGTCTAGTACATTTCCTGTCTGTCTGTCAGTCAGATTTCACTTCCATTTGTCTGATTATAGTGCTCGTTCGTCCAAGATACACATTTGACAATAAAAAAGGCATCATACTGGTGCTCTCTATAGGGAGTTTAGGTAACCAGTACGGCTGTGCCACAGAGAAATCGTAGCAAAACATAGGGCTTAATTACAGAAGACAATCCGCTGCATGAGAACATGCATGAAGTGGGCCCCCTGGCCACCGTCGAGTTTAAAGTTACAACTTTAATGTACAGCCATTTGCTTGATTCGCACTCCTTCATAAAAGGAAAAAATATTTAACAACTGTTCCATGAACGCACATTGGATATGAGCTTTTAGCTAGCCGACTCAGTGCAAAGTTAGATGTGGTGGCCCCCTGGCCACCGTCGAGTTTAAAGTTACAACTTTAACGTACAGCTATTTGCTTGATTCGCACTCCTTCATAAAAGGAAAAAATATTTAACAACTATTCCATGATCACACATTGGATATGAGCTTTTAGCTAGCTGACTCAGTGCAAAGTTTTATTAAATACAAAACATTGGAAAACATTTTATTTTCTACCGACTGAAGTTTTTGGCCATTTTGAGGGAAAATTTTCTATGATAAAGTTGTCAGTTTCCATATTTGGGCAAACTACAGGATAATTATATGATTTATAGTGAGTGTAGATAGCCAATCAGATTACCAGAAATTCAATATTCCGTGTTTGTTATTTAATATATCTTATTAGACAGTTTAGTGTGTAGTATGTGTGGATATTTTTACGAGTCATGAAGTATTTGGGCGAGTCCATAGGGCAAGTCGAAATACAAAAGATGAGTAAAAATATCCACTCATACTACACACTAAACTGTCTAATAATAAATTTATTATCCAACTTTTTTCTCTTTTGCTGCACTCAAAAAGCATGCGCGATGTGTGACTAATTTGCTGTGATACAGAATAACCGCCACAGTACAGATATCACAGGATACAATATCGCAGGATATTTGTACTCATTCCAGGGTTTTTTGTACTGCGAGGCCGGAAGTTGGATAATCAAAAGGCATACTACAGTAGGTAAACTAAAGAAAGGGAAAAACAGAAAGCAGCAACTTAAAAGTCCCTATTACAACGCTTTGTACAATCCACAGTGCATTGTGTCACTACTGCATTGTTAATGGTCTGTATCCACATTAGGAGGAAACCAGAGACCTTGTGCTTGGATTGAAGTCGGTTCTGCAGCTGAGCGATCCTCCTCCATCAGTGTTTTCCTGCGTCTGCTCCACTGTTGAGTCCGTGTACAGAATCAGTTGTAGTAGGACTAGTAAGGTACAGTGTGCTAACTCTACCCCCTCTATCATACACCCTAAATAACTCTTTATAGTGTCATTCAACTTCATTAAACCCCATTATAAAATATAGCATGCAGATATAACAATCCTTCTGAAAGTTGGGTATGCTTTATTATTGTACACAGGCACACTGTGTATTTATGACCAGAAACTCAATGAAGTATCAGTTGCCTATATTTTAGAAAAGAAATAGAAAACTCACCTGCTACCTGTATGTTGAGTTCTATAAGCACTTTGGATTATTTTAAGTTCACTCGCTGACGGCTCGTGATTCTTGACATTCCTTTCATGAACATAAACTATTCACGTGTGCTTTATATAATACTATATAAAACTCAACATATCAAATGGGCGAGTTTTCCATTTCTATACTATTCATCTGTGTGTTTCCAGACTAAACCCTCACTAGCTTTTGATCATTCACGCCCACTATGAATGTTTATGATTCGTGAGGAGCATTGCCAGTATAACAGTGTAACAGTTTATTTGTCATTGAATTAAGATTTAAAAACAATAACAATTAATGGAGAGGATGTCTTATAAGAAGCCGTAAGGCCTATTTGAAACAGCACACCATCTCCTTTCCATGTAGAATGTTTTAGTAAACTGTATGTTGGGTGTCGCATGATGCGATACGAATTGCAAATTTGGAATAATTTGAAATCAAATGTAATTTAACTTTTTTGGTAAATGAAGAGTATGTAACACTTTTCCTAATTTCATGTTCAGTGAATTAAATATTGTTGGACCTTGATATTTTATATATTTATTTATTATATATAAGTTTAGTTCTTGTACGGGGCACACTAAACAATTTACTTCATCTTGTGTTGTAACTGTGAGTTTGGCAATTTAATGTAAACATATCTCGAAAATCTATAGTTAGTTTATGATGGAAACATCAATTGAGAAATCTGTAGTGTATATATATATATATCTTGAAATTTCAATGAGCTGAAATCTCTAAAAATTGGACTTGTCTGAACATTGAATCTTATCTATAATCCTGGTTATTCGTTTCTGCAAGATTATCAATCTTGAGAAATTTTGGACGGTAAGTACACGTCAGATAACAGCTTTATTTTATTGTGCTTTTTTCTTCGTTTTGCAGATGAGTAAAGAGCTTTACTCTTTGTCCCAGTGTTTGGTTTATCTACCTCCCGACCGTCAGCAAAAACTCATGGAAGAAACTCAGGCAAGTGTTTTCTTTAATAGCTTTCTTGACCATATTGCGATTAATTCCTTTATTGCACCAGCTTTAACAAGATTTGCCATTATTGTGAACATTTAGTAATTCTAAAGAGAATAATAATTATATTTCTACAAACTTCTTTCCTCTGTGATGGCGAATGAAGTAGTGAAACCGACAACTGATATATTTTTCTTAGTTTTTCCTATTTTTGATGGTATTTTAAAGTATTTGTCTCCCAGCCAGATTAACCCCCGCGGGGGGCTGGTTGGTGGGGGGGGGGTGGGGGTCGGGGGGGGGGGGGGGGGGGGGGGGGTGGTGGGGGGGCGGGGGG
>JANSTR010154384.1:0-18086 GCA_025434805.1 Antipathozoanthus remengesaui
CTGGATCATATCAGTAATGATAGATACCCTGACTAGCTGGATCATAATGATACTGGTACTGTGACCCCCCTGGATCATCCGGTAATGATAGATACCCTGACCCCCTAATTATGATCGAGTTATATTCCCTGATCGAACATTTCTTGGTGTTCTTAATTAAATTAAATTAAAGTATTCAGTGGTGATAAATCCTGCAGGTGATTGGTGTTGCACAAGTCATTAACAAAGCTCACCACTCAGTAGAAAAGGCTTTTACTTCCACAGATGAAAAGGTAATGTGTAAACATGCTTTTCTTTACAATAATAAGCCAGTATTCTTGTCATATTAAAATCTGATTTTTCTTGCTTCATGACTTTAATTATTATTTTGTTTAGGTGTGGTGTTGCAGTCTGGTTACCCTTTGTAAATCAAATGTTCTAATTTTGAAATGAAAGACTTGTATATCAATAGAATTTGATCCTCACATCACAACTGGACAAAATAATAAGCAACTGAAGAGCCTAGCCCAAAAACAACACAAGTGACTTTGTATGAAAAATTAAATTGTCCCAAAGGTTATATAAAGAAAAGAGGAATAACTTGGGAGAATTGAGAACTTAATCAAAAGTCACTTACATCATTTTTGCACTAGTGTCTTCAGTTAGTGGACAAGGTTGAGCAAAATTTTGCAATATACCAGTGGCAGACAAATCAGTTATATAATATAATTGATAAGTAATTGATCTCCGGGTCATAGGAAGCAAGGGGGCAATGACGGCAATTGACAAGAAGTATATAGAGAAGTAAAAAAGGAGGAGAGCATACCTTAGACACTCTAACAAGCTTGCTGTCCCCCTGACTGAATTGCTGTTATGGTCCTAGATCGGCATTACAAATCATTATATTTTGCAAACACTCAGAGTTCAATTTATTAACTGTTTTATCATTCGACAAATTTGGCAGCTTTCATTTCACAAATAATTTGGCATGGGATGTGTTGGAAAGTGTGTATTGTAGCAAAGAAAGAAGATGAGCTGCCATGTTCACAGAGTTAGACAACTGCACATGAGCAGAATATTATTGCAGCTGACACGTCAGAAGTAGTAGTGTGCATGGGCAGACCCTGCTGCCACCTGGTTAGCACAGTTGGTAAGGTGCCAGTCTGCTGTGCAGGAATACAGTTTTAATTCCTGGCTAGGTAACATTCTGCAGAATCTTAAAATAATTGAGAAGAAGGTGCTGCCTTTGTTCTAACAACTGCAAATGCTTAGACCTTTGCATCTACTGGATAAGGACGTCCTCGGGGATCTGTTAGTTCTCTGATCACCTTAGGGTGGTATAGTGGTCTCCTCGATTAATAGGGCTCGTGCTCTGCTGGAAGATTGAGACTTAAATAAAGTCACTTTATTTATTTTACTTTTTTCAATTTATAAGTAGGTATTGGAGTGATATAGCTACTGCTGGCAGTCTCTCAGCTAATCAAAAGAGAAGGAAAAAGTGTTGAATGATACATGACAATCAGTATTACATCAATATATAATTGTTCCAAACATCACTGAATACTTCTTCAAAAGCACCTTATGGTGGAGCTCGAAAATATCAAAAAGTCAGTGAAGAGAAATGCAGCTGCTTTAACCATCGTGCAGTGTTACTGCATTAATCCCTGGCCATTTTACTGCACTTCCAGTTGGTACCACCAATTGATCTTCTACTCTGAAATTATTAGACCTGAGAAAGTCAGTTAAACTGAGTTTCTATTGTTTTTGATGACAAGCTGGGGTAATATCATTGTTGGGTAGGTTAGTCATCACATACCTTCACTGATAATTGTTGTTGTAGATATTTTCAAAGTACCTGGTGTTCTGTGGAGTTGGGATCAACAATGCTGAACTTTATGAGAGGTCCATCTTGGAAATTAGAAGAAATCAGGTAACAAACCCGTGACTCGTTCTAACACCTTCTTTTACCAGTATATTTGTTGTTAATGGTTGACTCAAGCAGCTTCCATGTGGATATAATGCACCATTTATTTCATTTAGATCTGAAAATATAAACAGATGATGTAGTGCTTGAACAATTTCTTTTCACTGCAAGATTGTTTTGCAAGTGAAATGATCATGGATGATTTTTCTGTTGTACAATATTGTATATATTTGCTAATGGTGAAAGAAAGTCCGTGGTACACTAAGTCAGGTCTGGATCTGTACACATTGTTAAGTAACCTAGCTAGTAAAAACATTATTCTTTTTTAATCTGTTACTAGGTTCTTTTGGATCTTGCAAGAACGATATTTGAGGAACAAAGTACTCTTCACAATATTGTTCATAAGATTATGATGATTACGCAGTCACTTTTGCAGTGTGAGCGATGTTCAGTTCTCCTTGTTGATCCGACCTCAAAGGTAAAGTTATGGTCTGTTGGCTGCACATAATGCATTCATTCAGCATATCTTTTATGCTAGTGTTGTGTACAATAACTTTGTACATAGTGATTAGAGAGCAGAGGAGACAGGACTGATCGATGTGGAGGTGTGAATGACTGTATGGTAGTTTTTGAGAATTTTGAGAATTGCAATTTTGGCAAGTATTGTACAGAGGTCTAAGATCCTGATTTACTTTTATTTGACGTTTCAATTAGGAATATATTGTTTGCATTTTCTGTTTAGTTACATATATTTTTGGGGTATGAATGTCATGCATTACACTAGACAGGTGTGGTCCATCTGAAATCCAGAGCAGTTTCTGACTCTGAGCAGCAAGGGCTGGGCCAAAGTCCCAAAGTTGTAGTAACATCAGAGTTTACTAAGTGTTGTTTAATTGCTAATAAATTAATAAATTTGCTCAATTAAAATTCTGTTCGAAGCTATTTGTACAATGTGAGTTGTTTGTTTGAGATTTTTCAAATCTTCTTAATCAATGGGAAGACATTTTGAGTGGTTTCCAAATCGTTGGAACTCTGTCGGCGCCGACCAATTAAACTGGTTTGTGACTGATTCACTGAGAATAATAGTTGAACAAAACATTTTCTACAAGCGTTTTGCGAGTGAATTGCAACAAACTGATTAAATAATATGACAAGTGGGGAGTGGAAAGCTATAGAAAAGATGCAGCAACAAAACCAAAATAATATCAACTTGCATTAAATTAGAACCATATTAATGCTATAACAAAACTGATTGAAACATAAAGGATTTGGACTAAATCTCTTGAGCATCACAAAACTGTGACTAGTTTCTGCTATTAACTAGACTGGTAAACTACATGTAGTCTGATTCCACTTTGGCTAGACTAATTTAGAATTGGGTGTTGAAAGACTAACTCAGGTTTACGTGTTCATTTTCAGACTCTGTTCTCACAAGCGTTTGACCTTGAAGCGAGAGATTACTTGGATAAAGATGATCACTCTGTTGTTAGACACCGATCATGGTATGTAGATACTTACACGTATGCATTCTATCAGCAGATAGGTTCTCCTCCCATCAGGATACATCTCGAAAAACTACTGCTTACCTCATAAGATAATGGCAAGATCCTAGAGCACACCCTCCCCACAATAATAACACACTTATATAGCATTACTTCCAGCACATTCAATGGCAATAGACTTAGACATCTTTTAGGAAGGGCAAGTGCTACCGACCCCACAGGGATGATGTTCAAACCCTAAGGTACCCCATTCACTTGTTCAGAGTAATTATAAGTGGTACTTTTTGTTTTCTTAAAGGCACTTTTTGTATCTTCACATTGCAGTAGTAGCTCGGAAGTTCGATTTCCTGTAAACATTGGAATCACTGGTCATGTTGCTACCACTGGTGAGGTAAACGTAACCATTGGGCTGTATCTGGATGGGTTTGTGCTTTCTCACAAATTGGTAACTTTAGTGTAGTAGATTTAACTTTTTCATATATTAGCCAACAACATCAGTATCTATAAGATAACTAACTTTGATGTAGACTCTCATTAATAACATAACACCACTTTTTTT
Source organism: Antipathozoanthus remengesaui (assembly GCA_025434805.1). Lineage (NCBI taxonomy): Eukaryota > Metazoa > Cnidaria > Anthozoa > Zoantharia > Parazoanthidae > Antipathozoanthus > Antipathozoanthus remengesaui. The sequence continues at coordinate 3,965 of JANSTR010154384.1, forward strand.
ATTTATGACTGCTAGACAGGGAGTTGGTCTTGATATTATTGGCTTGTTTTATTGGTCGAATCAAACAATAGCTTGTTATATAATTCTGCTATTGTTAGAACAAAAGTGTAGACTCTTTCTGACTGTTTGGTTTTTTGTAATATACATAAATATCTAGATGTCATTTGTCAAAATGAAACAATATTTTGAATGTTGTATTGATGGCATTAAGATGGGGGCAGTGCATAGGGTACGAACTTATATGAACTTTAATCTACATTTCAATGGAACTAGCTGTCAAAAACGCATCAAAGCACTTAGAATTGTCCTGAAACTACCCGAAAGTGAACCTCAAAAGGTTTTGGAGATTTCTTTTTGCATTAGCGTAGACTCCGTGTGCATTCTTGTGAAACACATTCTGCAGCTTAAGCTCCCCAAAAATGTCGTGATTGCACTTAGAACTGGATTAAGTTGCCTGTAATGAGTTCTTCCATGGTTGCTTTTTTTTCATAGACGCTGAATATTCCTGATGCTTACGTAGATGAAAGATTCGACCCTACTGTAAGTTATTGTTTTTCTTTTTTTCAGTCATGCATCTTGCTTTGATTTGTTAGCATATATCTAATTTGTCTGTTTCCTAGTTCTTTTGCATGTTCCTCGTTATTGATGTAGGTGCTATAAGTAAACAAGATAGAATAAGGACCAAAGTGTTAGCAAAAGATCACAGTAGTGGGCTCAGGGGGTTGAAAACAAATTGTTGCATGCCACAGACAACGTTTGGTAGCCTTATTTTCTTCACCTACTGTACTTTCATCCCAGCTGCCTCAACCTTAAAACGAGTGGCTTTAGGCCTCAATAAACGTCCAACTCTTACTGTGTCAATTACTACTACTTACTACTCCTACTAGTTTATCATATTGAAATCCCAGGGCCTCTATCTTCCTTTTGTTATAATCTGTAGCTATAAGCCAATTATTGAAACCAAGATACAGTTAGGTGAATTGAATATGTTTATATCATGTTTTTGCTATCAAGTAATGTAAGCATATAAAAGGTGGAACTTGTGAAAGTGAACAATGGCTATATTGAGGATTATTATGCAGTATACTACAGATTTTCATGAACCTTTTCCTAAGATGAGTGACAGCGGCAACATTTTTGCTTCAGATTTATGAGTTCAACATCCTCATTGACCTTGATCTTGATCGTCTCTGTGCCACAGGTTGACCAGGTGTCAGGCTTCAGAACGAAGACCATCTTGTGCATGCCAATTAAGAACAGCAATGGTGAAATTATAGGTGGGCTCACTAGTTATGTTATCATGCAAGTTTTTGTGTGCTTTTGATAACATTTCAAGAATTAAAACTGTTCTAACTTTGGGAGTGTTGCTAAAAGCCATGACACTGGCATGTGTTATTTCTCAGAATTAGTATTTAATGACTTGTGGAATTTTGTAAAGAAGTTTCAAGAAAAATTTAAGCACCAGAATGCATGTATGAAAATTAATGAGGCACTACGTATTATTTTAATGCATGTAATCTAATTATTATGTAAATCTAACTTTTGAAAGTTCGTGTTAAAAAGTTTGGGTTGGTTAAGTTAAATATCCATTCCGTTGTCAGTGTGCATTGTTAATTTCTAATAAAAGGTAATTCAAGATTTGTCTCTACCTAGAGTTACTTATTCTCTTGAGCAACTTGTGCTTCATAGTTCCGTAGTAGAATAGAATTTTCTGAGTTACACTGTTTGCTAACAATAACGTTAGGTGGAGAGCAAATTCTTGCTTCTCATGCGTTTATCAGAGTTTGTAACCCTTGAATTCCTGAATTTGGTGGATTTTCAGTCTCCTGAAGAATATTTGTTATGTTTATCTGACCCCAGTTCGGGGAAAGGTACATTGAGCTATTGGTCTAGTCTCTTAAGGGACTTACAAGAACCCACCCACTTATCAATAGGAGTAGTCTAATGCTAGTGTTGTGGACTGTCACCTATTGCCCCACAAAGAGCTTGCTGTAACTAGAGAAACCTGCACCAGTGTCTGTCATCCTTTGAAAATTGAATTGTAATTATTGGTTTTCCACTTTTACGTTTTGTTTGGATCATTTGGTGCAGCTGAGTAAAATCCACAAATATTTCTGTTTGGTGTGACTTAAATGCCATTTTTGTTCGACTCTGCAACGGAAGAACCTTTCTTTTTAAATGTTTGTTGTTTTGGTTCATTGTTTCGTTTAAAATGTGATAAGTTATGCACCTTTCTCTGTCTTCTTCGCGACTGTATTTAGGATCCTCCAAGATCGTGTCTACAAGACAGACAGACAGACAGTTAGGTGATACTATAGAGATCTATCAGGAGGGAGAAGTCCCAGGATTGGGGTAGTTATGTTTCAGTAGCTTGTCAGAGGCAAAGGTTGGAAATTTTCATGGTTGGAGAACTACAGCATGATTATCCTGAGCAGTTGTTAAGATGAAAGATTTTTGGAACTATAAAGTAGAAGCAAATGTTGTCAGAAAACAACTAATTTATGAAGTTTCAAACCTTAAATATATTGTGTTTTAGGTGTTGTACAACTGTTAAACAAGATTGATGGCATGCCTTTTAATAAGAATGATGAAAATTTATTTGAGGTGAGCCTGTTGTTGACGATGCAACGAACCCATTTAAATTAAATAAAGGAAAGTTAAGAATCATTTTGGTTCTTACCAAATGTGATTTTTGTTATAGGCATTTGCTATTTTTTGTGGAATGGCAATCTACAACACGGTATTATATGAGAATGTGCACAAAGCAATGGCCAAACAGAAAGTGGCACTTGAGGTATGTTAATTTGATTGCAAGAGTCTTCAACGCTATTGCTGATTATTGAAAGTTAAAGTTTTAATAATTGTGCATTGTATTGCAGGTCTTGTCTTATCATTCATCCGCACCAGTTGAAGAAGCTTTAAAGCTAAAGGTTTGCCTGTCTGTTAATCATCCTGCATGGTCGTTCTTTCCTTTCTCTTCAGTCCCATTCAGTTATCAACATGTATCTTTACCTTACACTGTACCTTTCCCTTTAGTCCCATTCAGTTATCAACATGTATCTTTACCTTACGTCGTGCAAAACTAAAATTCGTCGAACCTGCATGCAACCCAGCTACGGAGACTGTTTAGAAGAATTTAGCAATTTGGGACAGAAAAGGTTAAATTAATTTTTCCAAAACTTACAAAAGTAAGCACTGGATAATCTAGGACAGTTATGATGAAAGGCGGTATTTGTCTGGTGATCGATAGACGTGCATATGTGGCGTTATTATTACGCACGAGATGCCCATTTATTACTCACCAGACACGTGTTAAGAATTTGAAATGGTTGTGGTATTGATGAATATTCATAATTGCGGTATTTTCGAGTCTTGGCCACAAACGTATCTGTCTTGAACTCTCCCCAAATATAATTTGTTATTGATAGTACAAAATGTTATTACGACTTCTCTTTGAAAGTGTCCCTCTCATTTGCGCGTCGGCCTTGCAGACATATTTATATGGACTATTATGTTACAATAGGATTTTGCAAAAACACATATTTATTTCTTGATAATTTTAAAAAGGCTAATGATTTAACAATTTGCTACATTCCTCCAGGAATGCTTTTCCCGTTCGATACAGGAGCGCACTCTTTCTCTAGCAAGTGCACAACATTTAATTGCCTTTTCATTTGATGATGAGTGTATTTCTGATGAGCAAACGCTGTTGGGTGTTCTGGCGATGTTCAAGGACTGTCAGATTATGGAGAAATACAACATCGATTATCAGGTATGCCAATTGTCAGTGCAAATTGACAGTACAAACCCACCTTACTATCAGACACGAGAAGTGTTTTGTTGATAATAAATTGCCTGACTTCTTTTCAAAATACAGGTTGAAAGCCGGTTAGTTTTGAGAATAGAAAGAGTGTTTGCACAGCAACTTGCTTCTGAACTGACCATAATTGTGACCTCATCCAATTATATAAGAGTATTATCAAGGCATCCTTAAAATTTGACCCTTTAAACCCATAATTTATAAACTGTAGTTTACTTGTCTGGTGTCTCGATTTTTGGTGACAATATATTTTTGTTTGGCGTTGAATTTGAAAATTAGTTTGCAATATTGCAGGTAAATAGGCAGTATTGCTGAGTATGAATTCTGTAGGAACCTGTTTGTTTTCCGTTGTTCAGGTGATGTGTCGGTGGATATTGACAGTAAAGAAGAATTACAGACCGGTAATGTACCACAACTGGCGACACGCATTCAATGTGGCTCAGATGATGTATGCAATACTCAAGGTATTCATTGCTTGTAGTCTCTTTAACGAGACAAAGATTGTGTACAGGTTTATTGCAATTCTAGAATTTGGGAAAATTCATGTCATTCCATCTGCAGTTGAGGGATAGGTGAACGTAGAAATGAAACTGAATCGCTATGTTGATTGTATGTTAACCTTTGGAACGCAGTACACTGAGTTTTAAAGCACAAGGCTTTCGATCCTAACTTGGATATTGTTTACAATAAGTTCAGTCACAGTGCCGTGGGTTGGTTTAAAAACCCTTCAGCACACGTGACTGCAGAAGGTGGTCCCAAGTGTAAGGTAGCAGGTGTCTGCTCTGGTCACGGTTTAGATTGGGTTGATTGATTCTAATAATAGAGCAGACTGTTTGAAAACGGAAACTTGTTGTCCCTTCCTCCATGCAAAGAGCAGTTTCACACTTAACCCGTATGGCCAAGAGTACGTTATCTTGTCCTCAAAAATTAAGTCAGATTGTTCATTATGTTTGTCTCGAAATGCTGTTGAAATACTCTTAGGAAACCTCAATATCAGCCCAAATCAGTCGGAATGTTCATGTAAGTTCATATAAACCCAGCCTTAAGCCTGGTTTGTGGTAATCTTCTTTCGAACAGCTGGATCATTAGGTTGTCGCTAAGTCGACGAAAATCTTAATTTGAGGTTTATTTTACTATGGCCATCGAGTATCGCCCCAGTCCAAATCATACCAATGGAAAGAATGTGTGCATGGTGTCTTTACCAGGAACCTTTGAAGGAATTGTTGAGAGTATGTGCATGGTGTCTTTCCTAGGAACCTTTGAAGGAATTGTTAAGAATGTGTGCATGGTATCTTTACCAGGAACCTTTGAAGGAATTGTTAATCATGTATGCATGGTGTGTTTACCAGGAACCTTTGAAAGAATTGTTACGAATTTATGCATGGTGTCTTTACCAGGAACCTTTGAGGGAATTGTTAAGAATGTATGCATGTTATCTTTACCAGGAACCTTTGAGGGAATTGTTCAGTGTTGACGAGATCTTCGTTCTGTTAGTGGCCTGCTTGTGCCATGATCTTGATCACAGAGGAACAAACAACTCTTTCCAGATCAAGTAAGTCGGGGTTTTTTCAGAAAGATAAAAGATGTTAATGACGGATTGTGAATCCCTCTCCTTTTAAATGATGAGAACTTTCCCAATTAGGTTGTGTTTATACGCTTAGGAACCCTATATTTCTACAAAATAATATCGACAAGAGTGTATACCAATATTTGAAAAGCATAACAATTAACAGTTTTAGAGACAGGGCCCTCGCTTTATCGAATAGCCTTACAGAGGACCTCAAAAGAGAAAAGTCTCGAGTAGTATGAAATAACTAAAACCGTTTTTATATTATTCCCAGTTTCTATCTGTAAAGAGAAATGCAGTTTTATAATATTTCGGCTCTTTTTCTACACAATTGTAATTTTTTTAGCATTGGTTAAGGATAAGTTCTAATGTTTTTGTTCAGTGCTTGGAGGTGCTCGTTTTAACAGCTATGTAAAAGCTAGATTGTTATTTTTTTCTGCAGGAGCGCATCTCCACTGGCGCAGCTCTACACAACATCCACAATGGAACACCATCATTTTGATCATTGCATCATGATCCTCAACAGTCCGGTAAGTACATTTAATCATAACAGTCCGGTAAGTACATTTGATCATAACAGTCCGGTAGAAGATCTTAGCCATCAGTACCCTGGTGAGTTAGCCTAGTCATCATCAATCCCATAAGTCCACTCGATCATTAATAATTCGGTAGATTGATCCTCAACAGCACGGTACGTTCATTTAATCCTAACAGTCCAGTACATCATCTTAGCCATCAGTACCCTGGTGAGTTACATGGTCATCAGCAATCCCATAAGTTCATTCGATCATTATTTATCATCAACAATACTATGAGTTCATTAGAATATAAAAGGTTTCACATGTTTTAATCCTTTTTTGTGATATGTGACAATCTCGGCACAGCTCAGCTCAACAAGTAGAACTTATTTTGAAAATGCTACATTATTACGATATATATTCAGCCTCAAGCTAGCATACTTAGCGTTAAACGCCTAGTAATACTGTTATTGATGTTGGCTAAACGCTTACATTAACCTTTCTAGTTGTGCTTTTGTAGCCGGTGTATTAATAACGTGAATACGCGGCGTCTGTCTTTGTCATCAACACGCCTGTGAACTCACTTTGCTCCGTCATCTGCAGTCTCTAAAGCTCAGTTTGTCATTAAAAGCCAAGTACTGTACATTCACTTGATCTGCCATTGTATTAACTTGCTTTGCTGTACGATTTCTTCTTTATGTTCTAGGGAAATGAGATATTTGGCAATATATCGACAGATGAATACAACAAGATTATGAAGATGTTGGAAGCAGCCATTTTAGCAACAGATCTAGCGCTGTACTTCAAGTACGTCTTCGTTTTAACCCTTAAAGGTCAAGTGACACATCTCTGCGGAAAGTTATGTTTATACTGATTTTAGTGGTTTGGGAGTCCCTCTTTTCAATCTTAAAATCCGTTTTTTACTACGAGCTGATTTTCGCATAGAAAATTACAAAATGGGGCAATAGAGAGAGCCATTTGAACATTGAACACTTCGTGGGTTAAGATGAGATATTTGATGTATTTCAGAAAAAGAGGAGAGTTCTTCAAAAAGGTAGAAGCAAAAGATACGGTGGAGTGGACAGATGATACCAACAAGGATCTTCTAAGGTGTGTGGAACCAAAGTGACTGTGCCGGGATGGGACGGGATCTGTTGCTCTTGCTTTTGTTTTAACCGATAGTTTAGTTTGATTTTTTTATTTATTTGTTTCACATTTTGCTAATAACTTCATTCTACGTAGAATGGCCCCCGGATTGTCTGGCTCCATTGATAAGTTTCTTATTTTGTTTTATCGTTACTTCCTGGGAATCGTTACTTAGGACTGTATGTTCTATATGGTGTATTGTTCCTGTATACACTTTTCTTCTTTCCAGGGCAATGATGATGACGGCATGTGACGTATCAGCAATTACCAAACCCTGGCTTGTGCAGAGACGGGTACTGTACATCATTTCGCATAATTTCAATTTAAGAAGACTTTTGTTGTCCAAGTTTGTTGTCACTTGTTTTATTACGGACCGAATTGGACTAGTTAGAGTTGCATCATTGTAAATTATGGAATTCCTTACCCTAACAGACAGCTCATTTAGTTGCGGAAGAATTCTTCCAGCAAGGAGATTTGGAGCAGAAAGAACTGAAAGCCACGCCTATGGCCATGATGGACAGAAAAAAGAAAGACGAACTGCCGCAGATGCAGTTAGGATTCATTGACTCAATTTGTATTCCTATCTATAAGGTTTGTACTGGACATGCGTGTTCTGGGAACGAGTTAGATCTGATTTAAAATTATTCTGAAACAGGAATGGACAGCTAAGCGGTCAGTGACAAATTATAGATATTCAAAAACTTTGGACAATGTGGTTGGTCTGCTTGACAACATGATGTTTATTGGGAGTTAAAGCTGATCAATTTAATTTCCAAGATTTAGTTTTACAAGTACAACTGGTTGTATTAAACCGAGTATTAAATGTCCTTACGGAGATTTCCAGTTTCCAATTGGGGATAAAGAACTATGTGTCTAGATTTGGCTAAAACCTTAAAATAGAAGAGACTAAAGATCTAGGAGTCAACTTGGTGTAGTGGTTTTAAAATAGAAGAGACTAAAGATCTAGGAGTCAACTTGGTGTAGTGGTCAACACACTCGCCTCCTTCATCTGCATCTGGGCATAAATAACGCGAGGCTGAAGGGGAATGTGTCATGATTTACACTTATTGTTCGTTTAGCTTGTAAAGGTGAATCGAAGGCAAAATGGAAGATGCGACTGTCAAGTTTAGGAGTTTGGTTGATATATTGAATTTAGCACTCGCCTGTTAGCCGGTTGATTCGAATTCCAGCTGTGGCTGTTTGTGGACTTTTGTTGTTATAGTCTGCGGTTTGTGAACAGCACAGATTGGTCTGAATGTACACTGTAAAATGGCATCCTTAGCACCCCATGATAATTGTAAAGATCTTAGTGTTGCTATAACGCGAGGCCGTGTTTGAGTAAACAAGGGGAATATGTAACGATCCACACTTGTTGTTCGTAGGCACTTGCAGATTTTAGCCCAAGACTACAGCCATTGTTAGATGGATGTAAGGACAACAGAAGGCAATGGCAAAAACTCGCTGATGATCACAAAGCCAAAGAACAAGTAAGACCACATTTTTTTGGACTAATCCAACAGAATGAGAGAGTTATGTTCAAGAGTTTGGTAATAATAGCAAAATTATAAATCAAATTGCCCATGATGAAAAAGTAAAAATATTGGTATAAAAACAAGCGTAATCGGGAAAAGGTGATTCCGATACGAATCTGATGACACAATTGTTGCAGAAGCGTAGTTTGTTTCTTCCTTGTAATTTGTTCGGATTTAGTTTTGTAGTTGTCCTGTGTTTTCACGTAAAGGGGAGCCTTAGTACTGTTGTAGTTCGTTAAAATTCACAAATATTTGAAAATTTTCGGACATAACTGGGATACAAGGTAATGATTTTGAAGGTTTTAGTAAATGTAGTTTTGGAGTTAATATTTAGTTTTCAAAATATCTTGTCCAGACCCCCTATTCACAACAGATAGAAGTGGAGCTTCTCTTTACATTGTTCGGCAATAGTGTGCTGATTGAATTTTCTGTTCTGGTGCATTGCAACGTATCCAAATGGTAACACAAATACCGAGAGACTTGCCACAGGTCGACTTCCTCCTGATTTTGTTCTTGATTTACTAGCATGTGAACGCTTGCTCTGGAAGCGAGAGGTCGACTTATGTCACTTGAAGGGATTTGAGTCTAATTTCATATTTTATGGCTAAAAATGATTAAAAACATGACCTATTATATCAACGAGATGTGCGAGATTCAAGATGATGTCGCCATAGATAAAATAACCTTGTTGTACATGATAACTTTATTCGCCAATCCGCTATTTCTATTGAACAACTCACTCTTATGTCACTGGTTAATTTTCCACTGGCAAATTTAACGCACAAGAGGAGTCAAAAATCCTTGAAAATGATAAAACTAACAACCCTAAAAATGTTTTGGGGACTGCGAAAGTCCAACATATTACCTGCAAGTTACATACAACCACTGAAGCTTTTGCACCTTTATTTAAGCTATACAATCGTGCGATTTCGTATGTTATTTCAGACTGTTTTGTTTCTTTTGGGTTGGTAGATCAATTGAATCCTCATCAGTCGTTTTTGTACAAAAACAAAACCACAAATACTATATCAACGTGTTATAAACCACAAGACTGTGCTGTTAGAACGAATAATATTATTGGTTGATATTTATACGCAACCATCAACCTCATAACATGTAGGATTGCCCCAGTTCTTAGTACAAATTTAGTTAATAATCCCGGTGATACGGTGTGTCACTAGTGACCTTTGGGTGTCCAAGGCGGAACAGCAAAATATTGCTTGCGTTACATTACACGTCATTTCATTGTATCTTAAGATCTTACAGAGGTTTTGTTTTCCAGCCTGAGATTGAGAGTCAGAATCATGTTCGGAAATTCAAGGAAACTAGAATATAAAAGGTAAAGATAATGTCTTTCCCGGTTACCTCTACTTTTCATTATCTTTACTTTTGTTCCATTTCAAGCAATTGAAATATTCAGTCAGCTGGTCAGTCACAGGTAGTTCATTGTCTTGGGTAAACAGACATATTCATTTGCATTTATGGACTGCAGACACACCAATTAGTGGTTGGAACATACCGGGTCCTGTTCTGTACTAACAAGATACTTAGGGGTTATTTCTAAACTCTTCGTGCAAGTCTTACCAAATCAAGTAAGTGAACGTTCGACGATGCCTTTTTCTGATCTTTAGTAGTGCTAGATGCCCTTGAAGCAAATTTTGGAATGCCAATTTTTATAATGCAAAATTGATTTTGACTGCGAGTGGACCTGCAATTGTTGTTGCAAGAAGGCGTTCCATGTCACGGATTTGTTTGGCTGCCTGAAATAACTGATATATGTGGTTTGTGTGTGATGTTCCAAAGCTGCACATGCTATCGATATCCAAAAGTAATAAAAATATCGGACAAGGTATCTCGGAATGAATGGTCACCTTTATGGGTGAGTTCTTGACAACTGATATAAGAATTAAAACGAATAACACAATTTTTTACTCTTCAAGTAAAGTCTTTGCATATAGAGCTTTCGACAACTTCAGGGTTGTCCAGAAGGGCCGGCGACCGGCGATTTTCTCCGTGTACTAAACTATATTACGCCGGCTAAAAGTTGTATATATTTTTTTGGTACATCCAGTATAGACACAGAAGAGCAAAAAGCTTTTATATTTTATGAGGCAAACGAATATTTTGATTTTCAGTATTGTAGCTGGCATCATTTGTTTTCTGTAACTAATAAAACAAACGTACAAAACCGAGGTTGTTGCAACACGCCAATGCTCTTAAATCGTAACTAAAGTAAGGAGTAAGGTTGCTTGAAATAATAGTTTAGATTCCTTTTGTCCATTAAAGTGCTCTGAAAAAACGGGATATGTAGTGATTTTCAAAATGTCCCATTACTTTGGCTTGAATTTCTCCCCCTACTTCAATTTTATCTCCTCCTACTATTCCTCATTTGGGAGAACCCTGGACATGTATCAATTACTCTTTATTATATGACCACGATGGTATGCACACTCTGATTGGTTCTTGATAGGTCCTTATTTCCCGCAATGCCCACGGGCATTACAGATTTTTTATTGACCTTCGTGCATGCATATACACTACCCAGATGTGCAAGGTAAAAAAATGTCCTCTTGCACATTTCAAATAAAGGCCATGTATATAATAAAATACTTAACATTAACCTTGAACATTCAGTCTTTACAGAAAATATTAAACTTTGTCCTGGATGCATTGACCTCACTGACGCTCGGTTAATACAGCACCACCTCAGTTTTATATTTCCTGTAAAGACCTCACTCTTGGTTAATAAGCAGTTATTAATTCAGCTAATATCATGCTTTAAGGACTTGGGATTGTACACTTGTAGACTGGTCTCCTAAAAGAACTAGGTTTCTACATGTATGTTCGCGAGAGAGCCAAGTGATAAGATAGCTCAACCAAAAGTTGATTTGTTAGGTATAATTTTTGCTGTTAGGGTAAATGTTTTGAGGCGCTATAACAAGTGGATAAATTATTATAGCTCTTCATCAGAAACAACCATATATTTTTAACAGAACTGGATTATTATTATAATACTTGTAAAATATTTGTGATTCATATACATAACAACAGAAAGGGAGGGAAAGAGTAATGCAGAAACAAGCAAAGGCAGAGCAAAAACATCCAAAGGAGTAACTTACCAAACAACTAACTACAAATCCTGCTGCTAAAATAATCACCGTGGCACCAAACTGTTGGATGTAGAAACCCCAAAGAAAACCTACAACCTGTGAATATTGAACAGTGACAAATCTGTGAATTGTTTCTGGGCCTCACATGTACTGCTGCACTAGGTAGGTCTGTAAGTTACAGAACAACATCTATTTAATATTATACATTCATGACTGCTCACAAGGGTTTGTCTCAAGAAACATCAAGATTCTCAGGAAACAAAACAAGATTTTCCCGAGGGAGCACTCATTAACTGTTTTGTTATATAGCATAAACAAAATAAACCACAATTATTCAAACAATTTAACAAATAATTTTCTTGCTCTAAAACGTGACAGCAATGTTCACCAGCTATGGTAGTCAACTATTTTCGACATGTTGATCAGCTAGGGAACATTTGATTTAAACTCACCCATGTGACCTCAATTTATCCAATGAGAGCACTCATTTGAGTTGAAAATGAACTAGCTATATAACAATATATATTCTTGCCATTGAAACTTGAAATATAATTAAGTATGTAGTACTCTATGCAGGAAAGACCAAGGCATATGTGTAACATTGGAGAACAGGCAGACCAAGTCTGCAGTATGTATTTTGTTTATGTGGTCAGCCATGCCGGCCAAGTTACACTGCATGATTTTTAAGTAGTCCAAGGTTTGTATGGGAATAAACTCGATTTCTGAAAATTGTTGGATATTGCTATGAATTGTAAAATAAAGTTGACTTACCACTTATTTATCACCTGTTCGATTTCCTCAGTAAGCAAAAAGGGAAGGCAGGAAACTTGGTTGAAGCTGATCGGACGGTCAACTCCACTTAAACCCCTGCTCAATATCTCTTCACAAATCACCACAAAATCACAATTATTTGTATATTTGTATTACTTCTATGCCATTACATATGCCTTTGTAATTAACTCCTGGTACTCTAAAATTTAATAATATATAGTTTGTATATTATTTCTTCCATAACCCCATTTTCTCTCTTTTGCTCAAGCTTACTGTATAATATAACCGTACTTATAGCTGTGCCAGCTAAGGCAGTTCACAAGTATAAGCCTGTGGCTTCTTTTTGAACTGTATTACCATAGGTGAATTAATTAATGATATCTGCTTCCTTTATCCTAAATTTATCTATTTTTATTCTTATTAAATGTGTACATTCATGTAACCTGTAAATAATATCACCCATGGTTTATAAAATAAAGATGATGATGATGAATCAACATATACTTAAGGCCCAATAATTTCTCCACAACATGCCTTTCACAGCTGGAAATAGCAGTTTCTGTCAGGCAAAACTTGCATTTTCAAATCAAATTCCAATCTGGACCAAATTGCCATCCCTGGCACTTTCTGAGCACGTTTTGCCTGACCAAAAGTGATTTTTGCCAGCCGTAAAAGGCACATTGTATGGGGAAATTATTGGGCCTTACGAATATGTCGATTTTGTGGTGATTCCTGAAGAGATACTGAGCAGGAGTTTGAGTATGTGGAGTTGACCAACCGATCAGCTTCGACCAAGTGTCCTGCCTTCCCTTTTTTCTTACTCAGTTAGTGGGCAAATGGAATGGGCAATAAATGGCTTCAAATGGTTCCAAATTGCCCCAAACTACACAGAACACACAAATACACAATAAACAAGTGGTAAGTCAACTTTATTTCATAATTCATTGCAAAATACAAAAGTTTATTCCCATACTGTACAAAGTCTTAAAAATCACAAAATGTAACCCTACGAACAAAAGACATACTGCAAGCTTGGGCTGCCTGTGATTAGACTAAGGAATTTCTAAGGATTCATGTACTGACATTGCTGAGCATTGCTATAAATAGAACAAGCATTTCTTTGGCAAATTGCCAAATATTATGGTAGGATAAATTAGTTTTGAAAAAATAAGTTTTTTTGGATATTTGGCAAGACAGCCAAATAATTGGAAAGATCAACTAAAAGTTCACATGTGTGGACTTTTACATAATAATGAAACATTTAGCTGAAACTTCAAGTTCTACATGTGGCCGGTCATCAAACCTTCAATATCAATTTATTGCTCTGGCGAAGGGTTACATGTACAGTATGTAGCACTCAAAATGTCAGCTAAAATGTCTTACATGTACTCAAATAGAAAAATACACACTGTCAAGAAATTACACTGTAAATGTACAGTATCAATATATGGAGTCTGGTCAAGAAAATCAAAGGCATGCAACCATGGTTTACTGTAGACATAAAATTTAACCTACCCCAAAGAATAATATTATTATGTGGAAGAACTTTTCTGCAAGCCTTTGTCCTTCATAGTCCTGAAATAAAAAAAGTGTAAATATATAAATAAATTCAGTTCTAACTAATTTCAGCTTGAATACTGCTATCTGTAATTATTGTT
>JANSTR010154385.1:0-10565 GCA_025434805.1 Antipathozoanthus remengesaui
CCCCCCCCCCCCCCCCCCCCCCCCCCCCCCCCCCCCCCCCCCCCCCCCCCCCGCCTGGACACTAATCAGAACTGTTGTGAGGTCTGTCTACTTTTACAGGTGAAGGAAGTGCAATATGGTGTTTGATTACCTTTCTAGACAACTATATTTCTTTGGCACTTTGCAGCTACAGCTCTTTATTCAAACAAAATTGCTTTGATGAGTATTATTTTGCAATTTTCAGGCAATGGATTACGTTTTATTGCTTTCGTAGGAAGAATTACAACAAAGCCCCTCTAGTATGGCGTAGCAACATCTTGTTCTAGACAAATAATTCTCCTAACATTGATAATTTTTTCCAGATTTTCTTAGTTCATAGCATTGCAAGGAAGTCCACCAACCCTTCTGACAGTGCAGATCAGCTGCGCCAGAAGCTCTTTACAATCTTTGCTTCTAGTGAAAGGCAGGCAAACTTTCAGGCAGTTATTACTCCTGCCAAGAATTATATTTTTACTCGACTACAACTAACCGATTTGTATTCTAAGGCTGCATCTTTTATTGTTAGTACACTTGCTGATATTGTTGACCTGGCCTGGAGTAGCACACGCTTTACCTAGAAGTTCCTTGTCTGGGGAAGTATCAAAATTGATTTTACGCCTCTTTGCTTTCAGTCCTGTCGAATCCCTGAACAAGGTAGAAGATGTGGCCAGCTTGGTTGTACCATGTCATCACAAGAAGAATGGAAGATTTTCAAAAGGTGCTGGCACTCTTATCATTTGTGCTGTCTAGACAAACTAACTTATTGTCAGATTTTCAGGAAAGGCATCGAGTCCACTGTGAGGTCTCTTTGAGACATACCAAACAGCTCCTTCATTTCCCAAGGATTCAGAAACAGGGTTGATGATGTCATTCAAGAGCCTAGTCCAGATAATGATGAAGATGTAGAGATATTGACTAGTAATGATACTGCCAATGTTGATGAAGTTTCGCAGATGCTGACATTAAAGATCATTTCTCTCCAAGTCAAAGCATCCCCAGTTCAGCTTTTGCCTACAAATGACTCCCCTCTAAACAGTGCAACCACAACCCAGAACATCAGGTACATCGCGAAAGCCTCCCCACTGTACTACATGCCATCATCTGAAGCAGGGGCATCAGAACCTATCCAAGGATGCATCAGTGCAATGCCCAATTTGTCCATTTCAACAATGTGCAGCAAGTGAAAGCTTCACTATACCCTGCACATGTCCATGGTGTTGTGGACATACACAACCAAATTCTAATTCATATTCGCATTCTTTTTCGCAGGTCCCTCATATTGTTAAGGAAACAAAGATAAATGCAAATGTTACTGAATGGTTAATTTCGTGTCTCAATCAACAGCGATCCCAGGGCAAAATGGTAGCAATGCATGCACTATATCATTGCCATTTTAGGTGCAGTCAATTTCTTTTACCTACAACTAACTAAATTTGCAGTTTACGATATGATGCTGACCTCAAGGGAAGAATTGCATATTTTGACAGACGTAAGTAAAATTCTTCTATCATTTAAATTGAATAATACTGGGCACGGAAATCTAGCCTTCTTATAACTAGTTTTAATTAAAATATAGGACCTCGCATAGGAAGTGCGAATAAAATCGGTTAGTTATAGTTTATTTATATTTATAGATCACTACTCTACATGCAGTACTACACAGGAAAAAGACAAGAAAGACAAGAAACAGAAAACTATCGCAGATATGTTTTAAAGAGAACTAAGAGGAAGGCTGACAATGAAAAGAAAGCTAAAATGCAGAGGCAGAAAGTGGATGTGGACTCCAACATCGATATATCTGATTGAAAAAAAGTAATGACAATATTATATTTGTAGGAAAAAAAACTTGAAATAACAATAACCGAGGTCATGCACTTCTCTTGTTTTGCACGACTGCCGGACCTTCACTTACCTCAGCTGTTTTGTTAATTAGCTTTGTTGGCTCTCTTAACTATTGTCATTAGAACTCTAATTATGTAAACTTACATATGTTGAACTATATTATGATTTTATAAAATCCTCAAACAAATGAGTGCGTTGTACGTCACGCAGGCGTAAGAGAAACAAGAGTATTGTTCCTGGTGCATTGTTTATTTATATAAGTGAGAAGTGCATTTTCTTTACTTTTCTCGTGTTCATAAAAATTCTTGCGTGCATCTCAATAATGAACTTGGGATTATTTTTCTCTTTTCTATAGTAAAAGACGTTACGTGTAACTATGCATGAATGTATTTGTAAGCGACATTAAACCAAGTCATACTCAACTTTTCTCGCCTAGAAGCTATGACACAAGGGAAAGTGAGAACGAGTATGACTCCTACGATGGGGAGGGTGACAGTTCTGTAGATGAGTGTGAAAAGAATGCTATGGGTATAACGGAAGACTGTGCGTGTACGGAAGAATGTCAGTACGATGATGGTCAGATAATTTAGAAAATGTTAACGAAGACGACATTTTCACTGTCTATGTGGGGATAGAGCAGGTTGAAAAAATTTCGAAAGAAAGACAAGATCTTTTATAAATACCTATGTGATGTTGTGGAGATCATGTATAATCCATTCAATACGATCGCGAGGTCACGATTACGTACCCAGGTGGCAAGCGAACCGCATGTTTCATAAGAGGTCCGATGAACTTGGGATATGGCAGAAACAGCAATGTTGAGAAAAAATTAACCTCGGAGGACCATCAGAATCTGTGCGCTAAGCTCCAAGCTGGATACACCCCAGACTCAGGTGTCATCAAACCGTTATCATTAGGTCAATTCGAACTCTTGAAAAGTACTCAAGTAAAACGACTCATAGAAACCCCTCAACTAACCAAAATTCCCTGTGCTCTAGCAAATGGTGGAACAGCCTTGCAACCGGCAATTGAGTTCAATGCTCTATTAAAAGAAAATGTTGGATTGAAAATGTGAGTTGATGTTGTCAACTATGTTAAAACATATCCCTTACCTTCACCCAAGTACCTTAAAGAGATCATAATAACTGAAGCAAAATTCTCATCACTGACCTCTTTAAATAACAAATACTCCCTTCCAGTGGCAGTAGATTACTTAGCCCAAAGTGGAAAAACGAGCAAGCAATGATCGATATTTTTTAAAACTCTCCAATCGTGCGAAGCATGTAAATAGAAAGCCTGACATCACCGTCATATTATCACTCCTCAGAGAAACAACTGTACTAGCTATTGTGAAATGTGTTATCATGTGGGGAATGCAAGGCACTGGGACAAATTAGTCATATTCCATCTTTGCGGTTCTGTGACTCTTGTCGTGATACAAGTTCTAGCTGTGTTCATCGCGTCATCATGGTGGTTTGTAACAGCCTTTGATACCATAAAAGGCTGAAAGAGAAGCAGGCAATCTAGACCCGAACTGGCGTTTCTGTCTGTTTTACTGGATTGTACTCATGTAGGGAAAAGCATGAAAGCCGCATTTTCTAACTGGTGGCTAAAATGTGGAGAGGAGTGAATAAATTTGGCTTTAGTTAGAACTTTATGAAATCGCTCAGACAAGTCTACAAAAGATAAATTCAGGAAACTAACTCCCAAGAACAACCATATGAAGAATAAGGATAGAGAAGATCCATTAGCCGTCCTTACCTTGGCCAGCAACAGTTTAACCAATGAGTTGTAAGACTGTAGCTACATCTGCCATACCATCATACCAGATCAAACCGATGCAGGATGTACCCATCACCCATAAGTGTCATTGTCCTATCTTATGGTTGGACTGCATTTTTATCATTTGATGTACATAGTTCTTTGTGCACCATTTTAAGTCTCGTCTGCATAGTCCTGTCGATCACATCACTGCTATGCTGCAGGCCAGAGATGTTAATTCTTCTGACGGCATCTTCCATCTAACCTCTGGCAGTGGTACACAGCTGTACCGTTCGTCAAAGGGTAGAAAACCGGATGACGTTAAACCTTTCAAAACGTGGGAGATTGTTGTCGAGGGAGGGCATGGAAACCCCTTCTGGAGGCTATGTTAGACATAGGAAGGAAGAGCGAACTAAAACTCTTAGGAGTAACCCTTAATGAGTACCCGTGTAACTGGGACACTCATTTCGATCACATGCTCAGCAAGGCTAGCTCTAGACTCTACATTCTAAGAATGTAAAACACTACGGGTACTCCCTACAAGAGCTTACAATTCTGTTTGATAGTCTTATTATGTCGCTATTCACCTATAATACTGAGGTTTGGGCGTGTGCATATGACGAGAAATACCTAGCTCAAATAGATAAATTTTGTAAGCGTGCAGAGAAGTATGGGTACACGAACAAGTGTATAACTATAAGTGATATAATTAGGACTAGAGATAGGCAGCTAAGGGAAACAATAATAAAAAAACAACCATTGCCTGAATAATCTTCTCCCACATCAAAGAACTTGACGTCTGCGAGAACGTGGCCACAACTTCATTTTACCTCATGTAAATACTGAACGTTTTAACCGTGCTTTCATTAACAGATGCCTTTTTAACTTTTTATAGATTCAATAGTTCTGTATCCATATAGTTGTCCCTACTAACGTTCAGCATTGTATTGTATTGGTATAGTTTAATAATTGTAAACCCACACGTTTGCTACGAGTATCATTCAATAAAGATCTTAACCCTTTCGCCACCACACGCCGCCAGGAATGGGCTTAAAGTGTTATCTCCGGGTCAGTTCTTCGATCCAGAGCAAATAAAACTAATCACTCCACTTATCCACTTTATGAAGTGGTCTGAGTCTCTTTTGATTGAGAAAATCCATGAAATTTGCCGAAACTTGATGAAGCTGCTCCCAACAAGCCAAGCTTCGCAACCACAAACAACAACATGGCGCCAAAATGACAATTCTCTGCATGTTCAGTTCCAGGTCACCTCGGCCAGATGCAAGGAGGAGCCCTGTGTTTGATCAAAGGCTGTTATTTTCAAAAAAGCTATCACCACTGAATTATCATAAAAATGGCTGAAAATAGCTGGTGGTGAAAGGGTTAAAGATCTTATTTGAAAAATTTTCATGATCCCTCAAGCACAAGAAAGAAGATCTTGTACAGCTGGCTGATAGGTTCCATGTGCCACATCCAGGGACTATGGTAGAGATTGCGCGAAGATTTAAACCTACTTCCAAGTGCTGGCTGCCAAATATGCTCGCAACAACGTCAAAGTTGGCAAACTTTACTTCTAGGATTGTGGAAAACACCTTCCTTTGAAGCTATCGCATGTGCAGACAGCAAGTTATTTTATGCTTCGGAATGTTCCCAGAGAGCAATAACATAGTTTAGGAGTGTACTGGCTCACTGAGTAATGTTAGGAATGCGATAATTACCTCCTAGGGATCAACTGGACATAACGGGGAAGATAATTGCTGTCAAGCGAACCGAGACAGCACACTATTTTTACCGATAGGCGTTCAACAACACGATTTTCGAGTGGATACTGTCCGCGATTTCCACTCTACTTGGCCTGTAGTATGGTTGAGTCCATCCACCATTCTCTCCTGCAAATATTTGTCGGTAAAAACGTATTTTAACCGAATGAATCGAGCGCGAAAAGACTGGCGACATGTATTAGCCATTTTAGCGTTGAAAATCACAATTTTGACGTTCAAATTTAGAGTGTTTTCATTCGTTCCGTCCGGACTCAACTCTCCTGCCACTGAAGTCTAGCCGAGTGCACTCCCAATTCCCCTGTCAAATCGCCGGTGAGCATCCCTCACAGTCAACAGATTGTTTCTGCCCCCGAGGTCATTTCCCTTTCTTGGCCGCAGTCATTGTGCATATTGCAGTGTGGAGATTTTTAAAGGTGCTAGAGTGTTCTTGAAGTTGATTTATACTATGGAAGACTGGTTCATTGAATAGTTTGAGACTAAACGGTATGAAATTCTATTTATTTTGCTTATCTTATTAAACGTCAGCAAATTTGTTGGCTTGGTCTAAAGTGAAATAAAGAAAACAACTTTGTATGCTTAAAAGAGAGTAAGGAAAAAAGAAAACAAACTTCCAAACCGCACGGGGCAGCCTGGCTGGGATTTGAACCTGCACCCGAACTGGAACCTGTTGAATATAAAACTAGCGACTGAACCACTAGGCCATGGTAGCAAGATTTTGCATCGCACACGGTATGCACAGGGCAATCGCCACACAAATAATTTGCTTATCTTGTTGGCTTGCAAAACAGGTTTAAAGTGAAATAAAGAAAAAAACAACTTTGTATGCTTTAAAGAAGGGAAAGGAAAAGAGAAAAACAAGTTCCAAACCGTGTGGGGCCGCCTTGCCGGGATTTGAACCTGCACATGAACTGGAACCTGTTGAATATAAAACTTGTGACTGACCCACTGGGCCATGGTGGCAAGATTTTGCATCACGCACGCACAGTACAATCGCAACACATATAACAAAAAATATATTAAAAGTACAGAGGGCATTTTTAGACTTGGTGGCCTACCAGCCCCAAGTAACGGGAGGGGAAAATCGTATGAACAATTGGAAAAAAGTTCATGATGGATCACACCAATTTTTCCAATCCCTTGCTCGGCAGCATTTCCCTTACCTGAGGTAATAACTAATACTCATTTATAGGTATGTTGATATTTGTCCAAGAGCTGTCTCAAATTTCTGCTGCTTTCGCATGCCCAGGTTTGGCAGCACACTACTCTGAGGTCCCCCAGAAAGAAATAACTTCAGGGCCACTTGCAATGAGTTCTGGGGGGTTTATAATGAATTGATATACTTGGACGATGAAACAACAGCATCATTTTCCATTTTTTCAAATCCACGCAGTTAATTGAAGTCCGAAAATACACATCTTCTCCTCTGTGGAATTCTATTTCAAGTACACAACTACGTTTAGTATTTTTCTTAGTCTTCACTTGTAAATTTTCATTGAGTTCCAACGAGAACATGCTTTTTTCATTTGCAATAACTACTGACAGTGGCAGCTCAGAATCGCATCGCGTATCAGTTTTCTGATATTTATCTGGAGATTTAGCATATTGCTATTCGCGGAAATAGCCATATTATTGATGATTTATATTAAAAAATATGTGTTGTGCCCTCTGTACTTTTACAATACAAAGTACAATCTTGCCTCAATTAACTCGATTTCTCACCGGACTATTTGATTGTTTACAGCCAAGAAGGACCAAGTCTACTGAAGATCAAGATCTAATTTAGTCTCAAATAGTAGTTGCTTATTTTTCTAGGAAAGAGTCCTGTTTTCTGACTGTTTCCCCACTTTAATTTTTCCACTTTTTTTCGCCAATTTTCTCCGCGTCGCTTGGTTATTTCGAACTTGCAAGGTTTTTTGGAAAGTATTTGGATAAAGTTAAGCATGTATCACAGTGAACAAAGCAATCAAAATTCTTAATAGCGTTGAAATTAGTGTTTCTGGCAGTCTTTTAGCTGTTAATTACCTGATAAATTCTCCAAACTATACCACAGTCAAAACACCCTTGCAAAAAGCTTGGGGGGAACTTTAAAATTGATCCACTCCTAGTCCAACCTATTTTACACATTTAGTATTTATTTAGTTGTCAGCTGAGTTCAACATTTCTGTTTATTACAGCTCATAAATGATTTCCAGTGAAAATCTTATGGGCTTTCAATAGACAAGTTTTTCTTGACTTAAAAAAATATCATACATCAGTGCTTTATCTGGTATTTTCTTCTCCAGGTCACTTTCACGCACACATTCACGCCCCAGCCAGAGTGACAAAGCAAATCTCTTACATTTGCTTCTTCAAAATGAAATAAGCATAGCAACTACAGTTACACAGCTCTGGACAACTTACCTGTATTCGCACAAGAAGATGCCCCGGCAGTGAAAAACAAACAGGAACTTGCAATTCGTAGTGTCAATACGGCGACAAGGAAATACCGACATCTCACTAATCCCTCTGAATTCAACAAATATTCAGCAATTCTTCGTGACAAACAAACAATAGATTGTTTAAGCCTTGGCGTACCAAACGCAAGTGGTGATGGTGGACCCAGGACATGTAGTGATGATAAACCGTTGGTGAGTGATGCTGACTTGGTAACTGATGGAGATGATGGGCCAGGTTTGCATGGTAGTGGGCCTGGAATGAGCAGTGATAATGGACCAGTTGTGGGTGACAATGGTGGATCTAAGGTAAGTGGTAATGGTGGCCAAGAAGCAAGTGGTGATGGTGGGCAAGAAGTGAGCGACAATCGTGGACCAGATGTTAGTGGTAGTGAAAGGCTAGATGTAAATGGTGATGGTTTGGCAAATGATGGTGATGGTGGGCCAAGTATGAGTTATGCCACGTCTCCTGTTAAATTAACAAGGCAAATAGCAAAATGCCGGCCACGTTTTCACATTCAGAAGGAGATAAAGGACTTACTTGCTGAGAAGAGGAAATTGCTTCAAAACCAGAAACTGGAAAGTGTAAGATTCCAGGGGAAACATAAGCACTGAACTTTTAAATGATACTTGGTACAGGACATTAATTGAACTTTAACTGTCGCTTGCACCCTCAGTGTAATTTTTTTCTTTTTGCAACGCTGTGTAAAACATTTTTATACCATGCCAATAACACCATTGACACCATTTCAACCAAAACCTCGCTCAAGAAAACTGAGAACAAAGTGCAGCTGCTAGAGAAGCCACGGGTGTATGGACAGGACTGTGTGGCAGGGAACATTGTTGTAGGGCTGCACAAGCTTTGATTCAAGGATGAGAAGATGACCCCTGTAGCTGCTACGTCTTCCTAGACAGCCAGGGTCCGCCACGTGGATTGATTCCACGATACAGGGGGGATAGGTTGCACGTAATATTCCATACAGCTGGTATACTCGTGCACCACTATGATGCTTTCAAGAAGCTATTTGAGGAGGGCCCTGGCTGCGGTGGGATACGACCTGCATTGAGTGCTAGCTTCCAAAGAACAGTAGCACATATGGAACTCCAGGCGCTTGGTCTGATTGGAAAAGCTTGTGACTGGTCCGTGGATAAAGCAGTTTTATCTGAGTGCAAATGACCAGGAGAAGGACCTCATCAACCACCTGGATGGTGTTGAGGCAGTGAGGGAGGTTTCCGAAGCACTGAAGAATACTAAGCCATTGGAGCTTCTGTCCCAGGAAACTGATTTCTTCGGAAACAGATTGCACGAGAAGGAAGAGGATAAGGTGCTCAGGACCCTGATGATGCCACCACGGGATGAACAGCTCTTTGTCATGAAGAACTGCCTTGATGTCATTGTTGAGAAGCAGTATTCCAACTACTGCAGCAGTACTGTGACAGAAGAGATGATAAAAGCAACAAAGTCAGCTCAATGTCATAATACAGACGCTGAAGAGATCATGGGGATGTACAGTGCGGCAAAGAACTAAGTCCCCAATGCTACCATCTGCTTCATATCATCGAAGATGAGAGCCTAGAAGAATAGAATAATACAAAATTTGGATGCACTGAGTAAAGATCAAAGGGAGGAAGTATTGAAGAAGGCGGTAGCATTGGGGCAAAGGTAAAGGAAGGAGAAGGTCTGGTGGCTGGTGTCAACTGGTCTGGTCAGCGGTTGCAGAGTAAAGATGGCGTCTTTTCCCGCGCTCTCTCTGATTTGAAAGATTTTCGTTAATTTCTTTAAGTTATTGATGTTCAAGTATGTTGTATTTGCTTTAAGTTGTTTCATTACTTGTAATAGCAAACGTATGGCATCGAACGAGGTCCTAGAAGTTTTTTATTAGACAAGAAACTTGAGCCTATCCTTGCTCAGATATCGGAGGCCAAAAGTTCCATCTCCTTCTTGAGTGATCAATATGAAGGCTTAAGGAAGGATATCTCAGCAATAAGAAACGACTACGAGATACTAAAAGAAGAAAACGTCGCTCTGAAGTCGGATCTTCAGGATGCTCATAGAAAACTGTCGATTCAAGAGAATCTGCTAGATGATGCCGAACAATACTCAAGGAGAGACTGCCTTGAGGTCCGAGGCATTCCCGTTCAAGATTGCGACGAAAATACTAACAGTATTGTCCAGGCTGTAGGCGATTTTATTGGAGTACCTGTCACTGAGTCGGAGATATCTGTGAGTCATCGTTTGCCTGTGAACAAATTCACTATGCGAGATCCAGCGATAATTGTCAAGTTTGTTCGACGTGACGTGAGAGATAATTTCTACAAAGCCAGAAAAAACCTATACAAGAAAACAACCAAGGATGTAGGACTAAGCCGCACGTCTGAACATTACATTTATATATCGGAGAGCCTCACGAAACGTAACAGGGATCTGTTCAATGTCTGCTTGAAGGCTAGAAAAGATATCAATCATAAATTTGTTTGGACACAGGGAGGAAAGATTTTCTTGAGGAAGGATGACAGATCCACAGCCATTCACATCAAATCAGAGGGAGTACTTCGGCGTTTATATGCAAGAGCTGGAGTTGTATTCCCTTGCCAGGCCAACTGCTGAGCACTAATATAAGTGATAGAAGATAAGTGTCCTAAATGTTTAAAAGAGTGAATGGCAATATGAGAGCTATACTGTGCTGAGCACTAATATAAGTGATAGAAGATAAGTGTCCTAAATGTTTAA
>JANSTR010154396.1:0-10565 GCA_025434805.1 Antipathozoanthus remengesaui
AGTAGGGTAGCTTTTTAGTGATAATATACTCTAGTTTTAACATAATTTTAGTAGTTTTATTGTATTAACATAATTTTAATATTTTTATTGTATTCACATTTATTGTATTTTGTAAATTCATATTATATATGTAGGGCTCCCATGGATATCAGCCTAGAGCTGAAAGGGTCACCCTGCCTAAATAAAGTTTACTACTGCTACTACTACTAAATATCTTCCAAACCTTTTAAACCATCTACCAAACTTTTCCAACCATTCAAACCATCTTCCAAACCTTTCAAATTATCCTCCAGCTAATCATTCTAGACATTCTCCAAACCTTTCCAACTATCCTCCTAACCTTCCAACCTTCCTCCAAACCTTTTCAGCTATCCTCTAGAACTATCGTAACTATTCCCAACTATTCTCCAAACCTTTCCAGCCATCCTCCAAACCTTTCCAATTTTATCCAAACATTTCCAAATATCATAATCATTCTAACTATCCTCGTAACCATTCCAACCATTCTCAAAACCATTCCAACTATCTTTCTAATTCTCCTAATCATTCCAAGCATCCTCCAAACCTTTCCAACTATGAAAATGTTTTCATCTGCCCTTCAAACCTTTTAATCCTCTGATCCTCCGAACAAGTCTAATGATCCCCAAACTGTTCCTCTAAGCCATTCTGCAAACCCTTCAAAGATCTTGTATTTGTTTTGTATAGATC
Source organism: Antipathozoanthus remengesaui (assembly GCA_025434805.1). Taxonomy (NCBI): domain Eukaryota; kingdom Metazoa; phylum Cnidaria; class Anthozoa; order Zoantharia; family Parazoanthidae; genus Antipathozoanthus; species Antipathozoanthus remengesaui. Next base: position 709 of record JANSTR010154396.1, read on the forward strand.
CCCAAACGATCTTCCAAACCATTACAATGTTCTTCCAACATTTGCAATCACCAGTATCTCATTGCCTTACATACTTCTTTCTTCACTCATTTCTTTTTTAATCTTTCCAGTAACAATCTAAGATCCAGTATCTTACAACCTTTGCAAATGGTTAGTTGATTGGGAGACATTGATGATTGTAGAACATGTAAGCTTTACTTGTAGATTTGTCAAGTCGTAAATTTTTCTGATGATCCTTTTTTTATGATCCTAGGTAATGCATCACTTGAAGTCAAGTTAATGAAGAAACTCCGCAACATGCGAAATTTCAATTTTGCCAGTTTTCTTGCTGGATTACTGCAATATAAGCCAAGTAAGTGAAATAATCAAAATTAGATTTACCTAATGTTAAATCATGCAGCTTTTACGGAATCGTTGTTTTGCGGTTTTGCAGTGTAAGCATTTTGTGTTACACTTGAATTGAAATTACACTTGTTTAAGTTGTTTAGATGACTTTGAAAACTGATTCCGGGTAAATATTGTAATCATTTTCACCTTATTTTCAAATTGGAAAATGGTCCATTCTTAGCACGCGTCTATTGCTTTATGGATTGTATGCGGGAAGTTAGCTTCTCGAATTTTCCCCTAACTTCCTGCGTCAATTCATACCTCGTTTTGTATTCTCAGTCTGCATTGCAAAGCGTTATTCGCCGACCGGGAAGTTTTAGTTCATGTAGTCAATTTAGATAGTTCTTCTTCACTTTCCTATTAATTATTATTCCATTTTCCTCAATTTGGAAACCTTTGAAACAATTTTCTTTATTTGCTTTCGTATGCATGTTGAGATATAGACGCACAAGCGTACATCTACTATGAGATATGGATGAACGAAATGTACGTCTATTGAGATATGGATGCACGGAGTGGACCTCTATTGATATATGGATGCACAGAGTGCACGTCTATTGAGATATGGATGCACGGAGTGTATGTCTATCGAGATATGGATCCACGGAGTGTACGTTTATCGAGATTTGGATGCACGGAGTGTACGTCTTTTGAGATATGGATTTACAGAGTGTATGTCTATTGGATGCACAGAGTGTACATCTGTCGAGATATGGATGCACAGAGTGTTTGTCTATTGAGATATGGATGCACAGAGTGTACGTCTGCCGAGATATGGATGCACAGAGTGTTTGTCTATTGAGATATGGATGCACGGAGTGTACGTCTTTTGAGATATGTATGTACGGAGTGTATGTCTTTTGAGATATGGATGCACAGAGTGTACGTCTGTCGAGATATGGAATTTATAGAGTGTATGTCTATTGGATGCACAGAGTGTACGTCTGTCGAGATATGGATGCACAGAGTGTTTGTCTATTGAGATATAGATGTACGGAGTGTATGTCTATTGAGATATGAATGCACAGAGTGTACGTCTATCGAGATATGGATGCACAGAGTGTACGTCTATAGAGATATGGAATTTATAGAGTGTATGTCTATTGGATGCACAGAGTGTACGTCTATCGAGATATGGATGCACAGAGTGTACGTCTATAGAGATATGGATGCACAGAGTGTACGTCTATAGAGATATGGATGCACAGAGTGTGTGTATTGAAATATGGATAGATACCCACGCCATACAAAAAGCGCGCGAAAAATGCTGGCTATGTTCTAAATAAGTATCCATGGCAACCCAAATATTGAAAAACAACAACATCTTTATTTATCCCCTTCTTTTAGAATGAAATGAAATAACATATTTACAAAATTTAAGATAGGGTGCTGGCATCCCGAAATAACCATAGGTCCGGCGTTAAAATTTCCAGCTGCCAGTTTGCAACAGATTGCAATTTAGTGGTCGGGTATGCACACACAGTAACAATAGAAAAATATAATTATAAATATAATTATATAAAATGTATAGAGAATATTAAATGACTGCATTTTTCGCACGAAAAATTACTTGGTATTTTATTGGTTTTTATGGGGCATATTATGAATAGGTCCTGTGTTGGTGTTCTCATCACTGTTGTAAATAGCAAAAGAAAGTGAAATGTAATACAGTGTGGTAGGTAGTAGAACAGTAACTTTATTGTCTGTAATAACTTGTTATACTTGGCAATGAATTTCGAGTGTTTGAAGTTCAGTTACTGTTGTGTTCAGTGGGATCAACTTTTCTTCGAGTTTCTCCTTTAAAATATTAGATAATTGTTAGCTGTGCCGACATAGTCGTTACTCTGGTGTAGTGCAAATATTAAGAACACATAAAAAGTCAAGAATTTGGCCTGATTTCAGCAGAAACTAACAATTTGATTCCCGGCCCAGTCTATCATAGTTGTTATATATATTCTGAACAACATTCATGTACATTTAACAAAGGTTAGGATGAAAATGTGGTAAGGATAATTTCATGAAAGCTGCTACATTGACACGATCATCCATACTTCTTTGCATAGAATAGCGGTATCAGCGCCATTCACTTGTTGGGTTTATACTAAACTAGAATAGATATCTTTATTTAAACAGGGTAAACTCATTCAGTAAGAGACATAGTGAGTTATTGATATCGGAGGCTATAATCGTCCATATCTCTCACCATCCTTAGTTTGGGATCCATTCCTCCATCGCTTTTCGATACAAAAATTAATGATTGTGAGTATTTTTAGATAATAGGTGGACACCATCTAAAGCTGCAGCTCATCCTTTCCTTGCTTCAGACGCGCCTCTGGGGTTTTTCCTCCCTTCGAATCAGTCACAGTCAGGTAGGTTTACAATCTGCTGCACTATTCAGCATTCATAGTGGTTTGGTGTTTGAGTTTTTCTGGAATGATTTGGTTTGCATCTATTTTGAGTGATTTGTTAAAATTGTTAATTAATATAATCATGAATATTTATTGCTATTATACTCATTGTCACTATATTGTTATTTTATATTCCAGGGGGGTCAGCAGGGTTACTAAACGCTTATAAGAGAACCTAATGACCCCCTCTTTTGGCAAATAGAACTGCATGCCCCCACCCCCAATCTCGAACTACTACGTATATGCATTTCCTTTAATTGACTTAGCTGTATAATCCTGTCAATTTTGCTTTGACCCCGTCTTCTCGTTAGTTTCAATATTAATTAAATAAATGATTGTTATTCTACAAATTGAAGTACTATTAGAAAATAAACTGTACTGTTTTGTTTTGTACCTGTATATTCACAAAGGCGCTAAGTGTTCAATATCTTCAATTTTGCTACCATGAGCCTAAACGTTTGCAAAACAGAAACTAATTAGCATAAAAAAAACCTGAGAAATTGACAAAAATGTTTGTCGTTCTGCTGATCAAACGATGGTCTCTCTCAAAGTAGGCCTTATTTCTCAAAATCACCTCCGTCAGGTTCTTCGGCTGTTTGATATAATTATTTATCATTGACCAGAATGGAGCATGTTTAACTTAGTTAACAAACTGTAGAAGTCCTTAACGTGAAAATCAAGGAACACAAGAAGACCATTTATTGGCTCTGTGAAATAGTGCATATATAACAAGTCTGATTGGTTCAGTCTTGGACGGCAAAAGAAGTGTTGGATCATTAATGACAGTTCTAATTTCTGTAATAATAGTAGCCTTTCACTTTCATGCACCTTTTGCTTCAGTTTGTGAGCATCATAATTTTCCAATTATTACAGTAGCATATGCAGATATAGATACGGCTGTACATTTCACCTCAATGCCTTGCGAACCTAACTCATTGAATAGGTGAATGTGGAAGACCATTTCTTGGGAAACGTGACCATGCACTAACTAGGTTTAATGTTCATAGATCCTTTCTGTACGTTTTTATGAGCGTTTTGGTGTTTTTCGTGCACTAGGAATTTTGGGTAAATGTACCAGTCACCATCTGTTTTGTTACGGTCAATAGCAATTGTCGTGAATCAATTTTAAGACAAAATTGTTTCTCTTCATAAGGTCTCTGGCTTTGCCCATCTTTCAGAATAATGTGCACTGACACTAAAGATTACCGCAGATCTTGATAAGAACAGACACTTGTTTGCCAAACAGACGACTCTATACAGTTGCACTTAAAAGTCATAGCTTTCATGCAGCATTTTACAGCAGTTTTATAATTGTATATTTTTACCCCAGCGGAAGGCTTGCACAACTGTTATTACACTGGTATAATGCTCACTCCAGAATTGTACACCTTCAAGCCACACATTGATGATGAAGTTAAGTGCCATCACTTTTCTACACTTGAACTTCTCCGCAAAGGAACAAAGAGTGCTGCAACACAACCGAAAACATCGGTGAAACCTCCACAAGTTGGCAAAGTCAGGCCTTTGCGCCGTAACATTTTGGCTTCACCTCAACCAGTTGACGGGAAAAGTGTATCAGAAGAGAGAAAAACAGATCAAGCAAACCGATCTACGGAAGCTATTAAGTCGGTGTATTCATTAGATTTAGTTGCAACGAAGAAACGTTGCATTGTAGAAGCAAATAGTCTTATCTGTGATAGTAACGATAACAATGAAGTGCTTATGATTGATGATTTACCAGATAACTCTACTCCAAAGTGTGCTTCACCTTTGTCGAATTGTGATACACCATCATCAAAAGGTTTAATTAAAAGAAGCAGTTTTAGTAATGAACCTGGGAGCGATTCCTCTTCATCAACAACAGTCGAGAAACGTGTTTCAAATGCTTCACCTTTGGTCGACAGTGCGGCAAGAGTGCGAGTTTATCACAAAAGATTAAAGAAATTGTATCAGTCAGAAACAACACCTGAAGCACCTGGTGGATCAAAACAGGTACGTCTAAGGGACTTATTACATTGTGTGTTGAATCATCACAAGAGGTTGAATAAAATGTATGTATTTGCTATCTGTTTCATGTGATGTATCACGAAAGGTACATCTCAGGGATTTATTCCACCGAATTTTAGCATAAATAAATAAATCGGACTCTTGAGTCTGTAATCGCACTCTTTTGATCAGCCAATCACAAAGCGGAAAAGTATAAAACAATTAATCACAACTCAGGACAAATTTGATGTACAACGTGTGGCATTTAAAGAAAAATTTCCCCATCCTTGTTGCATCTTTACTCAATTTAATGTCAAATGATCGATTGCAAACAAATGAAAAAATCTTTTGGCAACATAGTGATTTCAAACTGGATATAATTCATTGATAATTGAATTTCGTGTTCGTTTGTCGTTGATCTGAAAGCTGTGTGATCGTCGATTTTGAAATCAGACGTATGATTTCAGACCAAATTGCACTCCACCCAGTTCAGTTACCATTATTATTATAAAATAACAATTTCCTCAAATCTGATTGGCTCATTCCACACTCAATTTTCCCGTGAATCAAGTAGCAACACTGTACGATAACAGCATGCTGTTATTGGACACCTTGTTATCGGACTAGTGAATGAGCCAATCACAATGAGATTTCTGGCATTCTGACCAATCAGCAACAAGGCCATAGTCACTATTTATGACAGCAACCTACCTCTGAGGAACTGTCGTCTGAGGGCGGAGGCGAAATTTTTTTTCTCTCAGTTGTTGGGGGAACTCCAACAAAAATTGGATCTGAGGAATTTTTACTAAGAGACAGTGAACTGTCCATTATTCATTTTCGTAAATTTTATTTTCGGAAATTGAGCTATTTTTGGAAATTGTTATTTTTATGAAATTTTGTTTATCACTCAAAATGATTACAGACCGAATTGGTCTCCAGGCAGTCCTATCCTACCATTCCATTATTATCAACATATTTTAAACCTTGACATCAAATAAACTGTTCTTTGTTCACTTTCATGCAATCGAAAGTAACTTACGAAAACATAACATATAAGTTACAAAACATTAGTGTCAAAGAACCTTGCAGGGGTGGTTTATTACATTTATTTATACTGATAGGAATGGCGAAATGTGACTCTATTAAAGTCTAGTGGCTCTGATAGCTTGTTTGCTGGTGAAAATCGAAGCAATAGAAACAAATATTGACGCAGATTATGTTGTCTCTGAACAAAGTGAATGTCGCGGCATCCGAAATTAAACAGAACCACACCTAGGGGAACAAGGTTTTTTAAGTACAGAGTTGTCATGGGTCAAGGAAGAGTCAGGGAATGTTTTATTGAAAGATTAAGAAAAAGGTAGAATTTTGTAATAGCTAGGTCAGTGAATATCTAATTTCTTGCCTAAAGCCAGGGAATATGATTAGGTAAATGCATTTTGAGGATGCAAGATATTGTTTTGAGTTATAATGTCTTGAATGTGAGCGCAACTTTCTCCCCTGGCTAGAAACAGTCATTTCTTAGTTTTCCCTAGTGCTACTTGTCAGTGATAAGGTCAGTGGAAATTAACTGTTGTTCATGGAAACGTTAGGAGATTTTTGATATCGTGATGGGTAGCAACCCTGAGGTAGGTTGTTTGGAATATAAGAAGCACTCTTGAAAAGCCATTTTCCGCTTGACTTTTTCTCTCGCCCTAATTTTTAATCCTGTTTGATGGACCTGACCCATGCATGGGTCTCGGATGCTTTGAAGGTGAAATGGTTTGTATGTAAGGCATGCCTTTGGTTTCTTATATGTGATTTCCACATAATACTCCACAACTGACTTCAAGATTGTTGACTTAATTCCAGATTCTCATTCTTATTCATGCATTGTTTGCCTCACGTCGTTCAATCACGGCATTCTAGCTGTAAAGAAGACAATACATTGACCAGTAGATTGTTGAACTTCTTACCAATTACAATTGTACTTGATTTCAGCAACGGTCAGGATCATCATCTCCACGTGAAACTTCAACTTATTGCTTGGATGTAAGTATGAGAGAATCACTGTCCAACCAACAACATCTTATTGCTATTTTTGATCATCCATCAGTATCGATTGCCATTGCCTCACAGAAAGGGTATACATTTCCCAGGCATACTAAATTAATCCAAGGCTTAGGTTTGTAAGATCCAAGATTAAGTGTCTAAGACCTTTAAAGGGTTGTGATGATAGAATGATGCAATGAGACTGCAAAACCACCTTTCTGTATTCTTTTGATGTATTTGGTCCTAAATAACTCAGTATGGCAGGTACATGTTCAACGAGTTTAGATAGAACTGTTATCGGGGTAGCTGAATTGAACATGCGCAACGAGTTTAGATAGGGAGTGTTTTGGGGGTACCTGACTTGTACATGTTCATCGAGTTTAGATAGGACCTTGTATCAGGCTACCTGAGTTCTACATGTTCATCAAGTTTGGATAGAAATATGAATTGGGTTACGTGAATTGAACATGCTCATCGAGTTTAGATATGAAGTGTCTTTGTGGTACCCGAGTCGTACATGTTCAGCAAGTTTGGATAGGAACTTATATTGGGTTACCTGAATTGTACATAGGAACTTGTAATATTTTAGGTTACCTGAGTTGTACATGTTCAGCGAATTTCAAGCAGGGAATTTTACATCGTTAGATTATCAACTCTGGCAATGCCATCTTATGAGTATGTGGAACATATGAAGGTCGGGATATAATATTAGATGAGATAAAACTCATATACACAAGCGAAAAATATATCAACTTGAAAAACCTGTACGTAGGTTAAGAAGACAAGAAAAAGAAATTGTATGTGTCGCAGGAGTTGATAGCCGTGTACCTGATGTAAACGTCCTAGCAGAGTAAGAAATTACCAGAGCGATGTGCTTGCATGTGCTATGGTATAACAATACTCAATGATAATAGTGTTGTTTTGCAGAATTTCAACTCTTTGGAGCATTAGTTACAGGTTTTAGTTTGGAAAAATTAAATACACAAAGAAATGAAACTTTATTTATTTAACATTCATTTATCAATTGTTCATTTGTAGGACGTAGTGTTGCTGTGATGAACCAATGCGTATTCTGGAACATCGAGGCATCCTACCACAATACGATGACACAGTGTGGGTTCATGAAATATCAAGGCAACCTGTCGCAGTAAGATGAACCAGTGCTAGTTCCTGGAACATCAACACAACCTGTCACAGCATGATGACACAAACTGTGGGTTAGTGGAACATCAAGAGAACCTGTCACAGTATGATTACACAGTGTGTGTGCGTTCGTGGAACATCAAGACAACCTGTCACAGTATGATGACACAGTCTGTGGGTTGGTGGAACATCAATGCAACCTGTGACAGTATGATGACCAGTGCATATGTTCGTGGAACATCAAGGCAACCTGTCGCAGTATGATGACCTAGTACGGGTTCCTGGAACACTAAGACAACCTGTCACAGTATGATGACCTAGTACGGGTTCCTGGAACACTAAGACAACCTGTCACAGTATGATGACACAGTGCGTGTGTTAGTGGAACATCAATACAACCTGTCACAGTATGATGATACAGTGCGTGTGTCAATGCATCAATGGAATCTGTCACAGTAAAGACAACAGTGGACACATAGGAGCAAAAAGGAATAGGGAGGTGGGTGCTGAAGAAAGGAATTGTCAACTTTGCATAATGCCAAATGCCTATTGGCTAGATTTGTGACGGGAGTGTTAGCGTTATCGACTGGCCGGAGAGTGTGACTCGTATGGAATGTTGTGATGGATGTGGATTTCACTGTGATCGCTCGACTAAAATAACCAGAAATCGTACTGAAAGAAGAGCAGAAGGAAGCAGTTTCAACTTTATTTCGCGAAGATTTGTTTTCAGCCCCTTCCACCAACTTTCACAATAGCCTGATTTGGTCGATCTTTGTAGAGGCGAAGTGAAAACAGAAAGAAAAATACAGTGCGAGCGAGATTGCTGCACTTGGCGTTGTTTCGACTGTTGTGATTTCGTCACTCATGACTATAATATATCGAAACAGTTAAAGTCAAGCAACTTTAATCTCGCAATAGTCAAATTGGATCTAAAGATTTTGTAGTGTTTCTTTCACTATCCACTACTTAAGAGCGTGTTAAGCCATTTTTTCTCTCGTTACACTTGGCGATACACGATCGGTGACTATTTTTATTCAGTATTTTCACCTGTTTTTAGTCTGGCGGGTACTTCCATGTTTTTCGGACAGGGATGCTCGTTGATCCCTAAAAGATACCAAACTTGGTGTGGTCGAACCTTGTTTGAACTCCTAAAAGATACCATTCACAATTTTTTTTATTTGACTAATTCACTCCTTTATTAATTTACAACAAGAAAATTCATCAAATGTTTTGTTGTTCCAAGTTTGTACAATTTTTCTTCGAATTGATCAGACACCCAAATAGATACGAAATTCCCCAACAGTGAGGACTTTAGTGCGTTTACCCCTAAGAGATACTCACAGACAACGATTTTAACTCCTAAAAGATACAACAAGCATCCCAGACCGGTCGATATGGGAGCCCCCCCCCCGGTTAGTTCAAGTTCAGCCCAGACTGGCATGGCAGTGTTTAAAATGACGCACAGAATCGTAGCTGAAATATTCTAGTGCATTCAGAAGATATTCTGAACGTTTTGGAAAGAAAATTCGTACTTCAGTTTTCACCACCATAGCCTTTTTTTGTACGTATTATAGAAACTACTAAACTCGTTTTATCGGAATATTTTATGAGAAATATAATGCATCGTGATTTTTTAGTGAAGTGGCGTTGTTGTTTGGGTATTAGTAACCATGGCAATCAATTAGCAAGCACGTGACTATACTTGATTGAAAGTTCAAAAATGTACTACTTCTCATGCCAAACCCTGGTTTTCTCCGAAAGGTTAAACCGGTCAGGGACGATACCCTCAGGCAACTCGGATAGGGAGAGTGATGGTGAATGATGCTAAAGGAGTGTGTGGTTGTAAGATTGGTAACAAACGTATTTTGTTGGCGCGGGGGGTTTTGGGCGAGTCTTTCACTGCCC
>JANSTR010154407.1:0-10564 GCA_025434805.1 Antipathozoanthus remengesaui
GTTGTTAAGATTTGGCAATTATCATTTTTTGGCATTAACAAAATTTTGATCCCTAAGAAACTGCTAAGAAACTTTCATTACCAAAATTCTCCAAAAATTAAGAAATTTTTGGTACTGAAAAAAAATCTTAGTTTCTTATAAAAAAAAAGAGTGCATGTTTACGGGCTTTGCACAAAGAGAAGGCAATCAATGTAAACGATGCTGCAAAGTATTGAAGCGTTCAGCAATAGATATATTGTTGAAGAAGTCTTGTAAAAGATTACCTAGCTCATCTAAATCATATAGAAATGATGAGTGGGAAACGGAAACAGGAAAAACAAACGAAACCCAACAAGAAGACAGAATGTCATGCAATGTCATTGAATGTCATTGGTACAAGATGCTTGACGATTGGAACATTACAAAAACAGCGTGTAGCTATACTGAATATATTGACCACTATCAGTTACCATTGAGTACGGAATAAAAACAAACTAGACAAATTAAGGGCTATCATCAAGCACTTAATAGAACAGAGAAACAATGAAGATGAAAGTGATGATGGCGTAGTCCTCAATGAAATCGGAGAATCAAGTGATGCATTCGGACTCATCAGACACCTCATCGTCGGACTATACAGACTATTAGTTCAGTCAGTCAGATGAAGAGTCCGAAAATGCATCACTTGATTCTCTGATTTCATAAGAGATTTTAGAGATTTCATGAAGTGAAGTATCACAGAGAAACGATATGAAAATTAAAACATTGAGCTTTTTTAAATAAATTCAGATTTTAATGGGACGGGGAGACTGGAGGGTCATAATATTTCGGGAGGGACTCTGGGGTAGGGTCAAGATATTTCAATCGTTTTGCTGGGGGAGTGCCATTATATTTCTATCCCTCCATTTAAAATTTCCACACCCTCCCCCTGCTGATTTCTGACAAGTCCCTTACTTCAAGCACTTCGCTTCCTTTCCCACCAAAAATCCCAAAAGTAGTCTTCCCTGGGAGATTAATAGATCTTTATGGTAACTCATCACACATTTGAGTAATGAATCCAGAATGAAGTAATAAATTTAAATAGGGTGAAGTTTTACAAAGGAATTAGAATACTTGTTTTGAATGCGAATACACTGCTTTATTTTGTCTATCAAGGTAACTTTCACAACAATGGTTACACGAGTTTGCACTATGCTTTTCTTAACAAAGTCTGTCTCCGAAATATCAACAAAATAATTTCTTCATAAAATAACATAATTCTAAATGTTTACAGAACGCAAAAAATTACTCAGGAAGTGCTTAAACTAACTGAAGTACAACATGTTATAGGCGCAACAAAATACTACAAGTTCACTAGTCGACGCAAACGTACAATTTACAATCTAAGACTATTAGTCCGAACTTATTGGCCTATGAAGATGTAGAAAAACATTGTTAGCCTTAGTCAGTCCCAGTCTCACTCGGAGCGCCATTTTTGGCCCAGCCAACGGAACTTATCCAATCGTTGTTTGTTCTGAGCCCTCACGCGCTTCAACATCTTCTTTCCATGTTCAGTAAACCAGTTCTTGTTGGTCATGTGGTTGACTGGTTTCCACCACGTCTCGGTCCCCCAGTGCTTTTCTCCCTTGTACAAATTGTCGCCCTTCCAGTAGTTATCAAGACTCCAACCAGGGATCCAAAAGCCCTTGGTGCAAGGCAAGTAGGAACATTTCGTGGCAGTCATCACGGAGCCAAGATATCCAGCTCCAGTGTTGCAGGTGAATTCGAGGTAACGCTTCACGAAGGTCGACGGTTTGGGGCACAGTGGAATGGATACAAGGGTCTTTGAGATTCGGCCTACCAACCGCTGGACAATCTTTTTCCCACCAAAGCATACAATTTCTTGGGATATTGCACTGCAAGTGTTATTGCGGGTCTTGATGACAGTGCTGTATATCTCGCTTTGTGGGCGCAAGGTATGTCGAGACATATGTTGGTACCTGCTCATGAATTGGTTCTGTTGGTGCATAGATTTATGTCCCATTGGATGCTTCGACTTTTGTCGGATTAGTCCCTTAACTTTCTTTTTCAGTGGCCTGGTGTAAGGACTCATCTTCCTCGAAGGCTTTCGCTGTTTTGTAAAACGGCCACTCTTTCGCAAGACGCGATTTATTCCTTGACCGATTTTGCGGCGCATAAACTGTTTGATTCCTCTGCGTGAGCGCCTTGGGCTTTTAATTTTGTCCTTATCATCATCATCGTCATCATCATCATAATCATCATCATCGTCGTCGTCGTCGTCATCGTCGTCATCATCATAGTCGTCATCATAGTCATCATCATCATCATCGTCGTCATCATCATCGTCATAATCATCGTCGTCATTGTCATTATCATAGCTGGCAGAATAATCATCGTAATATTCATCATTGTCATCATCATCATAATCATAGTGATCATCATAACCACTATCTTCATCATCATCATCATAGTCATCATTATCATCATCGTAATCGTCAAGGTAATCGATGCTGTTCTTTGCTGCAAACAAGAATTACAGAATGAGAAAACAGGTAACTTACAAATATTTCTTCTCAAAGGCTAACCTTATCATCCCCCAATTGCTCAAAGTTACATTTCAAAACTACAGTCTCTGAATCTGACTGCACAACAGTCCTTTTAATCCTTTTGCACAGAGATAGAAAATCCAAGCGGTCGCCTTTTCTCCATTCTTTTCGCTCATTCGAGCGGCGGCCGCGCTTGAATTTTCGATCTCCGAGCAAAGAAAGGGAGTGTTTGAATAGTCCGAAACGTCATTGTGGTTGGTTCTTAGCATAAACGCTTGATCTGGTTTGACTAAAAGTGCACTACCAACCAACTGGTGACGGCAATAAAGACGATTCACGGGGGAAGATTTGATGAGGTGTGCACGCGTGGCCGGTTGAGTACAAACCATGCTGCATGTATACGCACTAGCGCAGTTCCTCGTTAAATACTTCCTCCTCCAATCAGCCAATCAGCTTGCGTGATTTATCCGTGCTATGCGATTATACCATGACCTGAGTACAATATAAATGTATTTATGCTTACATGGAGTATCATAGAAGATTCCTTCCAAGGATCGCAGGAGCATGGGTCCGAGCCAATGTTGGTATGTCTGGTCTGTGAGATCTATGGGCGACAACCGGAGGGTGTTCACACTGAAGATTGAATCTCCCGCAAACATGTTAAACTTCCATTCATTGGACCGGGGATCTCTAAAGATCTTTTGGGCTTCGAGGAAAGCTTTAGTCACCGCCCATCGCCACACACCATCGTGACTGTTACAAGTTACCTTGAAAACAATTCGTCAACGATTAGCTATAGGCAGTTGAAAAAGGTCAAGTTTTTTCCATAACCCTTGTCATGCTAAACCAGTTTTCACATAAACCAATAGTATTACAACTTTTGAACCATGTGTCGAAACCTTGTAGTGTGACCATTCATTTTGCTCGTCTTGAAGGCAGTATCAGGAAATGCTAAGTGTTTCAACAAATTCAGATGTTCACAATTTTCATGAAGTACGGCTTATAAGGGTCCTACATATAAACCAATTATATCACAACTTTTGAACTATTTGTTAAAACCTTAAATAGTGTGACCATTCATTTTGCTCATCTTGAAAGGTAGAATCAGGAAATGCTAAGTGTTTCAACAAATTCAGATGTTCACAACTTTCATGAAGAATGGCCAATAACAGTCACAAAAATTTAGCAGGAGAAGGGTCAAAAAATATTTATTTTGTATTAAAAATTTTTTAGTCCTTTATCAGTGAAAGAATAAACAAATTATTGCACTGGAGATGCCACGTCCAAACCAAAATGATCGACTCTTGTCACTGTTTACCTGGTTCAACTGAATTTTGTTTTAGTGGACATCATGTTTGTTCCTAGTGTCAAGTTTACTACCGTAAATGCAGTAATTATATTATTTAACCCTATCTTACACAGGAAGGGAGGAGCACAAAGTGCCCGCGCCGATTTCAAGTGATGGTAACTTTGGCAATATTATAGCAAAAGCCACCAAAATCTTGACTCTTCCTAAAATTTATTGGACTTCATGCTCAGAGCAAATTTAGGTGATTGGCTTGCCCACTGTTGCCATGGTAACAGGTTTGTTTAGGCTACTTTTTATTAATTTCTTCCTTTTTATATATTTTTTATGCTGGTGTCGGTTTTTCTGGTGTACATATATAATATTTTTAGTTTTTGAGACACAAACAGTTATTTCATGCATTAATTAATTTATGATGTCATTATGACGTCATAAGTATGACGTCATATTTGACAAGAAAAACTTTGAAAAAAGCACCTGAGTATGATTCTATCCAAATTTCAATGTCGGGAATGACAGCAGAAATTACTGTTACATACTTCTAAACAATTCAAGTCAAATATTATTGTTCTGAAGATAAAATTATCTATTTCCTGGACCTGCTTCCAATAAATTTTTAAAAAACTAATTAGGTAATCTTCAAGCCAAGACAAAAAAGGCTTAACCTCACCAATTTTTCACTTAAGATAAAAAAAAACAATTTAATATGAACGCAAATCAAGCATCAGATTTTTGGGTGTTATAATAGATGAACATTTGAATTATATTTTGTAATCTCCTTGATGGCATAGAGAATAAAGAAAATAAAAATTGATTGATTGGTTCCTGCGACCGTCTGCGATCGAAGAGTCGCAGATATCACACACAAGTGTTTCCATATAATTGCTGGCGATCGCAGACCAGGAATCCCATAAGCCTTAGCAAACCTGACGCGAATATTCAAGCCGACCGGTCCGTGCTTCCATGGAATCTGTTGAAAGAATAATAATGGAATGTGTTTGTCTCCATAACTATTTAATGCAAACTGACAATGCTTTTATGTCCGAAGTGTTGAAAAACTGTTGTACCGCTGGAGCCCCAACTTTGCACTGATTTCTTTCCAAGCATTTTTTTTGTAGTCTTTGCAGCCTTGTCATACAGACATCTCGCTTGAACTGGCGGCCATATTTCGAACTTGTGTTTGGTACTAAAATAGCCGGCGGCATTTTTTTCTTAGTTCTAATTGGGAACAATGATATGTCGCCGATTGCCGCAGACCATCCCAGACAAGCGTTTCCATTAGAATCTGTCGTGGTCGGCGAGATCGTAATGGTCGGGAAAGTAGAACCACGTTCTACTTTCCGATCACCCAGATCGTTCGTCGCTGACCGTCGCAGAGATCTTGTCGAGTGTTCCCATATGTCTGTAACATGACGCAGAAAGTGTCGCCGACCATGTCGCAGACCGTCGCCGATCGTTACAGATCATATGGGAACCAGGCTTTGGTAATCTGTGTTGATCAAACCTTGGTGTGACCAGCAAAACTTCGAATCCCAAACCTGAAGGTACATCAAGACATTACAACCAGTGCTTTAGAATACTCGTTCGTTCGTATCTCTTGTTATCAGTTCCGACCCACCATCAGTGGCCACCGACGGACGGCAAAATAAGTAATATCAATTGATTTAAAATGGATGGATTTCGACGTTGAGAAAAGTCTTGCTCCCTTGACTCAGTGGTGTCTGAACGATTGAGTGTTTCCAAGAACTATAGTACAGCCTCGCTGAACAGTGGAGCGCTTTACGAGGCTTAGCCCGCCGTCATTCAACTTCAACTCACATAAAACCAACTTTCCGATGCCTTTTGTGTAGTGGAGTTTGGTATGCCTTCTGTCATGGCGGCGTAGCTACGGTTGCTAGGATGTCACGTGACGATGCAAAGTCTCAGTATCGGCAATTTTTTAAAATTATTGTTTTTTTAATTGTTGCAGTGATCAAAACTGTTACATTTTTTTGCTATAAAATATACTGTTCTCATTTGCAAGAAGTAGAGACTCGGTCATTTTGGTAATTTCGGCGAGGTATAGTTATTTATAAAATTTATATATCATAAATAATTGAAGGCGTATCACGATGTAGCGAAGTGTTGTCCTTTCCCTTGTTCACGTCGGGGTGACAAGGCAACGTCCTTAGCAGACTTAGGCCCATTTACACTAGCAATCTTGCGATTTCAAATATCACGTGTAACCATCTGCAATTTCAGTGAATATCAGTACAAGAAATACTGCTAAACGCTTGTTATGAAAAGAGGGAGGGACGCTATACAAGTCAAAGAGTGATCAAAAGATATAAACAAATCAAATCAAAAATGATTTAACATACATATAAAGTCTTGGTAGCTGTAGTCGATCACTATGAAAGGGGACCGCACTTGTAGAAACATTTCCGAAAAGAAAATCTTGGAGGAATATGTTTCGAACGAAATAACTCGTTCATTCGCATTTCATCATCAATTCATGTGTTAAACCTGAAGTTTTTCCAAAGGAAACTGACATACCGTGGATTGCCGTTGCACTAGAGAACATTGGAAAGGTGCGAAGTAAGTTCAGAAGAACTGACAGAATTGTCACGAAAACGTGACCAGTTCCCGCCATCCTGATGAACTTGACGTCGTAGTATTGAGAACACCTGTTCTGTGTGTTCAACCCTCTTGTGACAACATAACGCGTTAGTAAATTGTTTTAAAA
The DNA here is from genome assembly GCA_025434805.1 of Antipathozoanthus remengesaui. NCBI lineage: Eukaryota > Metazoa > Cnidaria > Anthozoa > Zoantharia > Parazoanthidae > Antipathozoanthus > Antipathozoanthus remengesaui. Next base: position 6,557 of record JANSTR010154407.1, read on the forward strand.
AGAGTTGGCCATGCAACTAGTGTTACAAAAAGGTTTCTTTCGTTTGGTGGCTAGAAATAGAATAGAGAGTGATGTCGAACGGTACGATCATGAAAGGGAGGTTTCGACTTTTCACATCTTTTTCCTCCTCAAAACTTTAGCTATAAACAATCTTTAAAAAAAAACTTTAACCTGTTTTGTACAACGCCATTATTCTGGTTCTATTCGTAAGTGTTTCGCTGAACGCGTGGATGGCATCTACATGACATTGAAGGACTGAAGCGTCGACAGCTTTTTGATCGTCGTCTGTGTTTGCAGGATGCTGAGGCTAGAATATTGTGAGCAACCCCAGAAAGCTGGTTTAAAATTATTTGCAGAAAGTCGTGAATGTCTGCTTCGATTACGGCTTCCCGCAGCTATGGCCCATCTGAGCTGACCATCTTTACTTCTGTTTCTTAATTATTGATAAAGCGTGTCTCATTATGATATTTATCCACTTCTCGATATTTTATCATCACAGTTTGTAAAATAAATTCCTGTGTTCAACAAAGTGATGTAAATGTTTAAAACACGACGCCAGGGAAAGTTAAGTAGAACTGGGAGTCGCAAAGTCCATTTTTCATTGCCAAACGGACCGCAGCCTCGTAAAGTTCGAAAAATAAAAGGCCGTCGGTTGGCAATATCTCAGAATTGTCAACGAAGTATAAATTAACAGAAATCGATACATTTTGTTCGTCTCTTGGTGATTTTGTGTTACTCATCCTTGGTGATTTTTGTGTTAAATTCCATCGATTTTATGTGTTTTGATATAATCCATTGCAACACGTGCAATCCTGTGGAAGTTAATAACAAGCGAGAGTGTTTCTGTAGGAATTCACAAGAAAAGAGTTTGTTCACAGTTACTTTAATCAAACCAAATAATGATCTGCCAGCGCTTCTCAAACAGAATCTTTGAAAACGGGATTATAGACTTTGTTGTGTGGTTTCTTTCGTTCAAATATATTTTATTCCTATAAAGAATCATGAATAGATAATATCACATTTCTTCAAATTTGCATAATTACAGTAAACTAGTTGTTGCGAAAAAAATGATAGAAATTTCATATTCATAAACACACAGAGCTCGAAATGTACAACGTGCCTCATTCACGTTCCGCTTTCTTTGTCTAAAATTATCTTTCTGTTGACTAAAATTTAGAAAAGCTGAGAAACCGAATTCATGCTATAAACATACCAGCTTGGGTTCTTGATGCGAACAGTTGACGAAGACAACACTAATTTCAGATGCAATTTTAAACGATCCATTTACAAGAACAAAGGGCTATTTCCAAATATGGCATTGTGTGGATTATGTTTCTATTATGATCGTTTGACAAGTTACAAGAAAATTAAAATAAAACTTGGAGTTGTTATGTTAATTAGCCAGGCCAGCTGTCCTCGCTGCTTGTCGAGTGGAAGCCCAAGAGAAGTGTATTCACTTGGGTTGGTAGTCTTCTAGGGAACCCAAATTTTGGAAAAAAGAGTTTGTTTTGTATCAAATTCACTTACTTAGTTGCTGGCAGGTAGTGCTAATGCAGTTGCTGGCATTTCTTTGACATTTGCTGTTGCTAAGTTTTGAAAGTGCACGCGCGAAATTCTTGTGCTACTAGCACGTTGTTGCCTGGTTTGAAGTTGCACAATGATTAATCCGCACGTTTTACTCCTTCTAGGTGGGAAACGTTGTGCGTGAGCCTGGCAGACTGGGAAAACTTTTTAAGGTAAAGTTCTTGTTTTGTAGCAAAAATAATTATGGCTTGGATTCACTTGTCCTATTCTTGTGGAGCTGCCATGCATGCGGCTGTCAGTTAGAATTCACCCAGTGAATGTCGAATATATGCAGTTAAATTCTTGTGGATAAAGCGAAATCTTTTACTGCCTCCTACACATTGTGTTGTGAATACTATACAGACTGTTGTTTGTATTTGTGAAAATTTGCTTACAACTATCGCACGTGTAGTGACGAGATAGCATTCGCGAGTAAAACCTAACACCCTTTGCAAACTAGGAAGTCGTGACTTGAATAATAACCAACCATCACAAACCGGCTGGGAATGTTAACTTGTTGTAACCCCCACTACCACCCGGCTGGGAATGTTAGCTTGTTGTCTTGCTACAAGCCCCGTGCTTTCCTCCTGCTGTTGCTGACACGGTCACCAGAGCCAAACACATTCAATTCAAGTACTGTTAATGCGGGCACTGTGTACATGTTTCAAAAATGTAGTGTTCATGTAGAAACTCGTGAACTATCATCGGAAATGGAGTGACTTAACGTGTTTACAGTCGATTTCCTTGCTGGTCTGACTTAGTTCAGACTTGCAGGGAGGAAATGATGAAATACTGGTTGCAGTAAGTGATTTATTTATTGTTATCGGGAGTATTTTGCTGTCTTGAGAACTGTTGATCGAATGTTGGTTTTACTACGGATCGGACGTCAAGTCTTTATCATGGATTATTTATTCGAGCTTGTGGCGAGCTAATTGCAATTGGAGAAGAACAAACACGGTCATAGTCTGTTATTTAATGGATTTGGTTGTCTAGTAAAAGATTGGTAAACAGTAGCAGGTAGCAAACAAACAAGACACAGCTATCTTACAGATACGATGAAATGACTCGAGCATCAGTGAACGTTTTTGGGCTAATCGATGTTTACCTAATTTCTGCAGAACATTCAAGAAGAGCTCGAACAGTAGCGAGAAGAAGCTTCACCAGTACCTGAAGAATGAGCTGTACCCGCAAGTTATGCCTCTCATAAAGGTAAATTGGTTCGCAGAGACGTTTCATACCTATCTATCTACGTTCTTGGTCGTTTTATGCGACTTCGCACTTGCTAACATCCTACCTAGTGATCATATTTTATTTACTTGATCTTTCCCTACCTACCTACGTTCAAAGTTGATCCTGTCTACTCATTTACTCGTATTCCTCTGTAAGTGATCATGTTCTATTATTCACTTGTATCCCGGCTTACCAACGTTTTGATCCTGCCTACTGATTTACTCGTGATCATATTTTATTCACTTGTATCCCCCTACCTACCTACGTTCAAAGTTGTTCATAACGCCACTAATCTACTTAAGAACTTCCTACTAACTGATATTCATCTACCCGACTTTCTACCTACTTACTTATTTACTTACTTTGCTCATACACAACCTGTGGCATGTATACACACACACACACACACGCACACACTGAATAACCTTTGTTTTGGAAACCAAAACCTGATTTTGAGGTGTTGGCAAGAAAGTTGAACAATTGATTTGACCAAATAGTTTGCTCTGACGAAAGGATGTCACTTGACAGCTTTAGATTCAACACTACTGCGAAAGACATGCCATACCCTGTTGATAGCACTTGAGATGTGAGCTTTAGATTCAACCCTACTGCGAAAGACGTGCCATACGCTGTTGATAGCACTCAAGACGTGAGCTTTACATTCGACCTTACTGTGAAAGACATGTCCGTCATACCCTGTTGATAACACTCATACATGAGTTTTGCATTCAACCCTACTGCAAAAGACATGCCATACCCTGTTGATAACACTCATATATGAGTTTTACATTCAACCCTACTGCAAAAGACATGCCATACCCTGTTGACAGCATTCAGACATGAGCTTTACATTCAACCCTACTGCGAAAGACATGCCATACCCTGTTGATAACACTCACACGTGAGCTTTACATTCAAACCTACTGCAAAAGACATGTCATACCCTGTTGATAACACTCACACGTGAGCTTTACATTCAACCCTACTGCGAAAGACATGTCATACCCTATTGAAAACACTCCCACGTGAGCTTTACATTCAACCCTACTGTGAAAGACATGTCATACCCTGTTGATAATACTCCCACGTCAGCTTTACATTCAACCCTACTGTGAAAGACATGCCATACCCTGTTGATAACACTCCCACGTGAGCTTTACATTCAACCCTACTGTGAAAGACATGTCATACCCTGTTGATAATACTCCCACGTCA
>JANSTR010154418.1:0-10564 GCA_025434805.1 Antipathozoanthus remengesaui
TTTTCGGACACTTTTTCAGCCTCGGGCCTGTATTGCTCAATACAAAAAGCGTAGAGGGGGTTTATTCACTAAATACAGCTAGAATGGTATAAACAAAACTGCAGTACGTTTTGCATCTTGGAAAACTATGCTACATAATACACGCCCATGCACGTCCGCGCTCAAGATATTTTGTATACTGGATGAGTTATATCAGTGCGATGTACAGAACATTTGAGGCTGAAATTCTCGTTAAAATCGAGTTTTCTTCATCTTCATTTGAAGCTTGAAAATAGAGTCTTTAATTGAAGCTGAAATTCTCGTGAAAATCTTGTAATTATACTTTGAGCTCGGTTCCCACGCATAAAATTCTGTTCTTCAGTTAAACGGTTTGTTTTGTCTACATGGTACTGGTACTAGTCAGACAAATTCTCCTCATAATTAAACAATTAAACTTCTGCAATTCTAGTGTCCCTCACAGCTGTTCGTCCGACTGGTACGCAGGCTCTCTTCCCACGGACGTTCGTGGGGAGGGAGTCTGCGTACGACCTGAAAGAACGGGTGCGAGGGCCGGAGAAGACTGCAATAGACCATTTCCGAATTACGCTCCGCTGCTCACAAACCAAACCTTCAAATCGAGGCTAAGTGCTCAAAATACAACAAACGTATGAAATGTGAGCACCTAGCCTTGACTTAAAGGTTTTGATTGTGAGCAGTGGAGCATAATTCGGAAATGGTCTATTCTGACTATTGCCTTGAGCATTCTGCTCGGTAAATCTTGGGCATTCTGCTCGGTAAATCAGTTGTTAACATTACTAGCTTCAGATGTTTTCTGGATGAGTTCAGTGTACAGGAGTCTTGTCAACTTTCTACAGTGTCCAATATATAGTTTCACTGAGTTTTCTCAAGCACTTTTTTTAAATGAACAAAACACAAAATAATGATTAATGCCGGGCCGCTCAGCTTAAGTTCTTCCATTCTTACGTTAAGTGATTTCATCCTGCTCTTTTGATCAAATTCTGTCTGATCGCCAATCAGACAGAATTTACTTACATAGTTAATTAGTTGATTAATTAAGCTTACTTCATAAAAGTGGAAGAAAGCTCAGTTCAGCTCAACATCCTTGCAAACTCCAAAAGCGTAGGATGGGAATGGAAAGCAATTTGTTCACTTTTTTACCTTTTGAGTTCTTTCTAGGAAGTATATTCGCCGGATCACGAAATCCTAGAACTTACCACCCGGGTTAGTTCAGCCGGAAGCGACGTCATTGCAAACAGAAAACTACTTCTTAATAAGGAGTATTCTTTTGCTGCAGTTAGCGGTGATATATATGTTTACCAATAAAACTATATTGTTGTCATATGTTTAGTACTCGTACTTCGTTCATATTAAAGGGTTTAAACTGTTCGTTTTCAGTTTCAAACAGTATAAATTTGGTAATCTCTGCCGCCCATTCTCAGGAAAAAGTGTATATTAAGATAAATTCGCGTTGATGAGGTATTTTCAAATTCGGGCGCTAACTTTGTCTCAGCTAGGCGTGTCAAATATTTCGACTGTTCAATAATGTAATCATCGAGAATATATAATATATTGGGAGATTTTTCTTAATCTTGAAGCAAATTCCATTGAGAATTAAGTGTTGTCAGTCCAGGAAAACACGAACTGAAAAAGACGCCGTTCTTTCGAAATGGATTTCTTACCTAGTTGAAAAAAGACTACTGATATATTTGCTCGAACTATTTTGATGAATTAGCGTCTCACGAAACTTGAACAGAGAAAAAGCTTTTCTCGAGTTGCCATATACCATTTGTTTCATTTATGGACATTTTCAACACGCACGATTTTTCCTCACTTTAAATACCGCTGATATCAGATCATGCGATTCTTTGCTGACCCAATATGGAGTGTAAACTGGATCAGGTGAGAAGCACGCGAACTGTTTTGAAAAAAAGCTATGCCGTGCACCATTACAAATCTGTTACACGCTTTTTATAGAAAGAACAACTTTATTAGAACAACGAGGCTAAGGCCAAAGCTGGGTAACTATAAAACTTTTCAAGTAAAAATTAGACAGAAACCGTGCAGAAATGCGAACACTCATACATTCAGTCTCGTCACAGAGAGCACGGACCCAACCTGTTTTTGTTTCATACAATACATGCACAGTATTGCCGACAACAGTGCAAAAACAACTCCTTTTACTGGAGGGCCAGCGAAATCTAAAGATTAATGTGTAGACGGCTGTCGCCTCTAAGTATATAAGGCACACATGTATGGTAGGAAGCATTGCGTTCTTCAATTACGTGTTTCTATTTCGTTTTCTTCCATTAAATTGCTTGTAGAAATAAAAGCAAATTAAAAACTACACGAGGTAAGATACAAAAGAAACTTGAGGCTGAAATAGCCAACAAGGTAAGAACAAGGAGCCTCGACAAAATTTAATCGGTTCTTTCCAAAAACCGTGTCTACTGCCGGTATGTTAATCTACATGTGGTGTATTCCAAAGATATCAAATATGGATTTCGTAATGTGGATGGTTAATTCTATTTCGAACTAGAGAATATATATACATTGAAAAACTAAAGGAGGTACAGATGATTGAGCACTTTTATTGCTTCAATTTAAGTATACATAAATTAAATAATATATATCAAATAAATAATTTGTATAAATTAGAAAACCGTAAGGTTTATTGAGGAGGCAGTCTGGTTACTCATAAATCACTACTGCCACAATTTGCTTGTACCCGCGAGCCACTAAAGTGAGAACCAAACACAACTTGCTGTAAATATGGCAAATTTTTTTTCTGTACTTCAGTTGATTGTTAACCAAACCTTGAGAACTAAACTGATCAACATTATCTCGGCTTCAGACTTTTATGGAACTTTCAGTAGCTTATGTAGCATCATTATTGTTTGACTTGTTTCAGGATTTCAGTATTGTTGTCTCTCTCAAATTCATTACTCTTTCATGCGCTTTTAATGATCTCAGTATTGCTATCTTCGCCCTTCAAGACGAAAACTTGTTCAACTGCAACAGGTACTTGGTGTCCATCGCGATAAACATGATAAATCACATGAACACGTCCGCAGAATGCGGAGCTGGTCGTAGATAACTCTACCATACTTTTGGTTGGTACTATACTCTGCCATAAAAATCTGCTGAAACTGGCTGTTTTCCTTTGTGCTGGCTTTGTACTAGCGGGTTCTGCTCTGTTCTGTACATAGCGAGGTTTGACTTAAACTGAGTCAAATTGTCCTCAGTCTTCACTTTCAACTCGTCTTTCTTTCCTTGAGCATACAGAATGACTTGGCGGTTAAAAGAGCCGTCATCCATTTATCTCTCTCGTCTTGATTATTACATCGGAAAAGAATTTTAGAGTGTGATGTCTTCACACAAAATGTGTCCGAGTCAGAAAAATGGTGTGTCTGCACATCACCGCTGATTTTTACCGAGACGATATCTGAAATTGTAATCACCTTCCACTCAGCCGCTTGCGGTCTCTTATCTCTTAATTCCTTCAAGTAGCACAATTTCTCTTCCAAAAGCATAACATATCGAAGTTTCCAGTTTCTTTTCATATGAAGTGAACTTTGAATCCACAAGAAACCGTCCTTTATTTTTGTACTGCTGGGGCTTTCCTTTCGTCGACTTAATTGTCCTCGCTGAGTGAGCTCCTTGCTTTTTCCAAAACTCTTGTAAAGACGTTGACCTCGTTGAAAATCCGAATTCACTTGATTAGCAGCATCAGAGACGAAGGATAAACTTCTACTCAATAATCGCCGCGCTGCACTCATCTTTCACAACTTGCTTCCTTAACTTTCCTTGTAAAATGGATCAAATTTGATCTTGGTCTAACAGTAACACAGAAACACTCACTTTGCACCGCGGTTCTCTTGACTCAACCTTTGATCAATTGAATGTTGACTCGCTGACTAAGTTTTATTTATAACGTATTCGATAATGATTACAAATTAGGTCCGATATTTCGCTCTTCGTCGGAAACTATCTATTGCCATTGTATCCGCTGATGAAACGCCGACGCAAGACGCACACCGCGAGGATGTCAAATCAGAACGGCCCACTCTCACAGATAGCCTTGGCAACCGTCTGCCAAATGATATTGACTTCGTGTTTAAAAGCCTGTAAAATTATTGACTAAATCTGTTGCTAATTGCTAAAAGAGCTGGCATCCGTTGTTAGATTGAATGTTCGAGCTAAAAATATTCTGAAAAAACAAGATATTTACAGACTAAAACTGCCGCAAATATTCAGAACTTATCGTTTTCGTGATACACTCCAAATTGTGTCTCAAATTGGTAGTGACTAGATGTTAAATTTACAAAGCTATCTAAAACAAACACATATCCTTATAGGGCGACCGAATATCGTGATCATATAGTGTGGACACGCAACGGACAAGAATTATTTGTAAACAAACCTGAGCAGGGAGCCGCACTGAACACTGGGAGTGAACTATGCTAAGTCAGTTTTGGGTCATTATGACCAATTCGCTGGTCCAGAGTAGTTTCTCTGCGAATTAAGAAAATATACACTCTTATTTGTTATACAAAATGCGTTCTCTAACTATGCTTGACGTGGCAAGCATTTTTCAGCGAGAAAATTCAATCGAGTGTGACTGTTGGCGCACTTGTGAGTTGTGGTTTCTCGATAATTCATTAATTGCTTAATAACGTCATTCCGAGGGTCGTAAGTGAAAAAAAAACGTACGACATCAAAACACAAAGCTTTGCGGAAAGACAGTAATTACTTAGTTATAAAGGTATTTTATTCTTCTACGACATTGTTGGTTTCTTTCCTCTTATAATAGCAATTGCTCAACCCGGAAAAATTCTGTCAGAAAATAGTAGAGTAGTAACTGGAAAATGAGATTTGTTTCCGTTCAACGTACGGTGTTTAACCACATTTAAATTTGTGAATACAAAACGCATTTACAATGACTTCCCCTCGTTGGAAGAGGCCAATGATAGCTTCATACTCTAGTCTGGCTCTCTTAACAGCCGTACGTAGTCTACTTGCCAACACGAGTGTCAGACGTGTTCAGTGAAAATTGAAGTATCTAATTTTGAGAACCATTTTAAATAAAACATCAAGTAACCTTAAATATTTGTTATTTCCATGTCTTAAACAAGAAGGACAGGGCCAATGCATGCTCTTCTGAATGAGTTTCAACGACGGCAAACGGTGCTAGACAAGAACAAGAGACAACCAAGATAATATTTAATATATCTCAGTGATAAATGGTCATGTTATTTGATTTGCTAATGGCTTTAATATGAGAACGTTGGAGATTTATAAAGACTGAAGTAACATTAATTTAAAACAGTACAGAATACTATATTATCATATAATATTGCTGGAATAAAAGGAATCAGAACTGAACTGATCATCCGGTAGGATACTAAAATGTGTACAATTCTACAACTGGTTTCGGCTCAACTAAATCATATTCTTTTTATAGAACATTTTGGAAGAAACCACCCGCCTCGCGATCACAGTTACTGAACAAACAATAAGAAAAATCAAAATATAGTATATCACTATATGTAAGCAATATAAAATTAGGAAAGCTATTAAGAAATTTTCGTGCAGAACACGATGTAGCGAGTGTTTAATCTAACCCCTTTCCTATTTCAGTCATAATTTTAAAACAACTTAAAATCGCCTCGTGCTTTTAAAGCATGCAAATATATCACTGGCAAATTAAAGTTTTCGAAATTCAGATTTGAATCCTAGTATTAGAAAAATCAAATTATTGAAGTTATAAAGGACGTCCAGCTACTATCTATTTATCAATCCTAAAAATGAAATCTTCGGACTCCGGAGGCAAGATAATACAAAAACGTGACTACCCCGATGGTTACTTCAGGGTATTGACGCGTTTTCCGAAAGTTATAACTTTATATCAGGTGATCTCACGCACGAGCAAACATTTGGGCGGTGATACTGGTGGAAAGATTACCCATTTACCGAGATATCTGGTTTCATCATCCACAGTCTATATTGTCTAGTTGATTTTTTGTACTTTTGAAGTTTGTTTCGTTTCCTTTTTGAGCGCTTCGAAGACAGTTTTTAGATACAAAGGCCGACTCGCCCTTTCCGACTTGCCCAAAGAAACCAAACGTGCTGCACATACAGTGTATGTTTGTACTGTTCTTTTGTAATTTGTTAATCTTAGTTAATCTTTTAATTTTTGCTCTGTAATCATCAGAAGCCCTACTGACAGAAAGATTAGGAGGCAACAAAGGTTTTGCTGAAGCTACCGGAAGTATTATAAAGTCAACAATGCAGTTTATCAAAAAACACTTGAATCATTGTGAGCGGGGCGTTGATAAAAAATAATACACAAAAGTCAGTATACTTAATTACTTACATTCCTAATTCGCAACATATCATGACACGCGAGTCAAATAATAAAACTACCTTTTAGAGGAGAACTGATTCAAACCTTTGGTATCAAATAAGAATGCCGTTTTAAACCAGGCGTGTACGCATCGGGGGGGGGGGTGCACTGGGTGCACACACACACACCTGAAAAAATGTCCGCTCAGAAACGTCTAAAAGAGGAAAGAAAGTTCCGCCCAAGACAAGTCGGCAAAAAAGAATTCACGTTTCGCTCAGATAAGACAAAATTAAAAGAAAAATAAGAGTAAAAGGAAAGGGATAAAATTAAATTAAAAAAAAAGAAAGAGAATAGCAGCAACATAGATATATATATTTTAAGAACTGCTGACATAAGGTCCGCTTAAGCTTAAAGTGCACTCCACCCCCCGCCAAAGAAAGTGCGTACGCGCCTGTAAACTGATCCTTAGCTATGACAGACGCAGTACTCACGGCACATATATAAAAAAGCTATTACCTCAAAGCATCATGGAAACTCTATAATTTCGCTATTCGCTAAGCTAATTTTGACTTGACGTGTTAAAATGCTTAAATTTTGCACTTCGTTTGTTCCGTTCGTTTCGTGTACAGGTCAGTGGGTGACTGACACGCAGCGTGAAATACAACTTTACAAGGCTCCCGTGGCCATGATTCCTTTAATGCTAAATATCGCCCTCTGCAGATGGTCTCTGAAATAGCTATACATGTGAATTGATAGTTACTTGAGTTACACGTACTAAGTGATCATTGCATGTATTCGAGTACTGAGTGAAGCACCATTTGCATTTATATATGTTTCTTTGTTTCTTTATTTATTCTTTTGCAATATATATAATTGTCACTGAAAGTCTTTGAGTACACCCTACCCTCGTGTTCTACTGCTCTATTTTTCGACTTCTAATACCTTCTAAACTGGCATGGATACACAATCTGTCATCTCGATGCGAATTTCTGTACGGAGTTATAGTGTAATAGTCTGTAGAGCTTTAAACTTGAAGTAGGTATGACCTTAATTGGTTGCTGAGTATTGCGTGACTTTTTTAAAAGCAAATTGAAGCTAGGCAAAGATCGGTCAATTTGCGATTGACTAATTGTCCTATTTGATAAGCCGGTGAACTGCGCCCGCCCAACGATCTTTTGATCACTGTATCACCCAACCTTGTCTGCCGGAACCCCCGAACGAGCAACAGTGCTAAGCCTTCGATTAATTATAGGCATACAAGAAATCAAACACTGTCTTTCACTATATTCCAGGAAGGAAGGAAGGAAACCTCTTACTGAGTAAGACCACTGATAAAACCCTAAGATTGCGGTTGCCAGAAGCTGATAGAATATTAAGAAAAGTATAAATTCGTTTTCATTAGATGCAAGTAAGGAACCAACAATTTGATTTGGAATCTGATGAGTTTCTGTTCGAAATTGACATTAACAAAAAGATGGCGACTGGTACGTACATTTACCCAGAACTCCTTGCGAGCGCAAAACATGAAAACTCTCATAAATACGTACATGAAGAATCTAAAAACTTCAAACCTAGCATACACAATGCTGCAGTGCATTGGCTCGTTTCCCAAACAATGGTCTTCCACTTTCAGCGCAGCTGCTCACTGAGTTAGGTTCGCACGGCATTGTGGTCAAACGTACAGCCGCCATCCTTTTTTGTATGGTAGATTGACAACATATATCACATGATCCATATGTAAATCATATAAAACTAGACTTAGGGATGACCAAATTTGCAAATCTCCTAGCGTATCAGCATTACACACCTTGGTGTTAACTCAAAGCACACCTAGAGGTGTGTGAAATGGGCTACAAAAGATGTGTTTCTGGAAGCACACTAAGTTTTACTGTTCTTGGGCACATTACCCTTCACTGATCGTTAAGAAAGCGAACTTCCTACTTCACTTTCATCAAATATTAAAAATCTGAGTTCCTAAGAAACGGAATGCTAGGGACAAACACCGATCAATGAAAATTTCTGATCCTTTAAACGTTCCTACCATTACATTCTATAGAACTGCGAGGGTTAAAATACTTGGTAAATGAATAGACTTTGAAGGAAATACTTTCACCCTAAAACCTGTTTTAAAACATTTTAAACCAATTTAGTACAATTTCAAATCAACGTGTTCTTTTTGTTGTTGTAAAGAGTTCTCAAAAATGTAATCTTTGGTAGGCAGACGTTTCTTAAATCTGTGACAGAACAAGCTTTTGTGATAAGGAATTTCATGCGGGATAAAGATAACATCAGATTGGAAATGGAGAGGTTTCGAAAAAGAAAAAGAGACTGAACGACTAAAAGATTTGACGCAACTAATCAGGAAGTACTCTTATAGTAAATAGTTTTTAAAAAGCTATAAACTGCGTTGGCAGGTAGGTAAAACGTATAATAAAATCAACCGAGGGTTGAACAATTTTCCGCGCCGTAAGGTGGAAGAAAGTTGGCGTTTTAAACGCTAGCCCTTTGTCGAAGTATCTGAGCTTTCTTTCAACCTTAGGCGCGAAAAATTATTTTGTCAACCACTGGTTGGTTTTTCTATAGTCAGGAAGTATTTATACATTTATCAAGAAAGGTGGCAAAAGAATGACAACGTTCTTTGAATCTTCCCAAGACGCTGCTACTTTATTAACAACATTTGTTATTGTAAATATATTGAAGTAATGTACAGAGTATATAAAGGAAATCAAATTGAGGGTGTGCTGACACTGGACGGGACAAGTTATTGAGCTGTCGAGCTTCTATTTTCATGTGATGTCGGAACAGAACTAAAACAGAAACTTTACTGACTATTACATTCATATATTTACTTCAGTAAACTTTGACTACGCGAGTACAATTGCATAATTTTCTTTATCAAGTTTGGAATATGTACCGCCTTTCTCAGAATTACTCCCGATGGAGACTTACCAGTGAGTTATGGTACGTGACACTCAAAATCAATGCTTTGCGGATAGTGTGGCTACTTGTATCATATGATGTTTTCCAATACAAAGGGTGGGCAGGAAATGCGGATAAATCGTGTGCCGGAACGCGAATCACTGAATCACGTCTAACTAATTACCATTTACCTCACACGTGATCGATACAACAAACGTGATTCAAACCATGGCCCGAACTTCTGACATCGGCCGATTCCGGTAATTCAAAGGCCAGTCTAAAGCTTCAAGAGCTATCTTCTTAGCTTGCAGGAAGGGGGCAGAGGGGGTTTATTTTTATCCCCACGTAATAGAGTGATAATAATAAACATATTAATATTTAACCCTTAAACGTGTGGGCTGAGAACTATAACATTAACAGCGTCAAGGAGAGATGGGAGGTATTTGTAATTTTCGAGGTATTTATCTGTTTATAAAAAAAACTATAGACTGCGTCGGCGGGTAGGTAAAACGTATAAAATTAACCGAGGGTTGACGAAAACAATTTTTCGCGCCGTAAATTTGGAAGAGCGGTTGATTTTATTGTAACGTGGTATATCCGCTTTAGACAACGGATTCTTCTTGCATCGCATAGCATATAGTAGGGATGAATTCCCACAGTTAAACTGGTGAGTGTGACATGGATGGACTCTTGCTAAAGTTTCGCGATCAGTAAGCGAATTAACTGCACTGTCAACCATTTGAAAGTTGGGGAGGCAGGGTTGTGGTCAATGTAATTCCACTCTGAATACGTTCGCACTAGTGCAATTCCACGTCTAGAGTATCATGAGCATCATTCCCAGAGGATGATTTCTATATAGCTGGATTACTCACAGGTGTGCAGGCCATCCATTGACTCTGCTCTGGATATTGACATTTTGGTAACTGCGACCAGGCTCCTGGATAAAAGATAAGCATTCCAAGGATTACAGCACCAACAGCGAAGAACAGGGCAGACTTCATGTTGTGAGAATGGTGGTTATCTGAGGACACGGACCGCTTTCTTTATAAGGCTCTAAACTGGCACACGTGAGCTAATTAACATGAATTAACTTCTATGCGTTTTGTTTTATCAAGTAATGCTAACATAGCAGCATCTGGTGTTTATTAGAAAGAGAAGTCTCGACTTCCGTATTTAGACAGACTCGTCGGATCTGTGTCAGAACGGAGTGCATGTCGATTATTGAATCCTTAGCTCAATGAAACAAAATTGGTCATGAACATTAATGATGTACTCGCTTGTTTGTTGCTTTTAGTATACTGA